>PITA01002602.1:0-144788 GCA_004023965.1 Spilogale gracilis | reverse complement strand
AGAGGGATGGGAGAGCCTGGTGATGGGTACTGGGGGCACCTAAAGCGTGGAGCACTGGGTGTGGGGAATGGGGAATGGGGAATGAATCTTGGAACACTGGAAAAAAAATAAGTAACAATTAAAAAAAAAAAAAGAAGAATGGCATCCAACAATAAATTTAGACTTCTAAAATATTTTCCTTAATTATACTTATCTATAAAATATGGCCTTGTCAAAATATTAAAAGTGATTTTGATTTGTCTTAAAATTGTTACTCTATATCTTCTTTAAGGTAAAGACAACTTCAAACTTTAAATTACTGAAACAAAATTACAGCTAATAAAAACTTACATTTGGAGGGTGCCTGGATGGTTCAGTTGGTAGAGCACGATTTCCAGGGCCATAAGTTCAAGATCCATATTGTGCCTAGAACTTACAAAAAAAAAAAAAAGTCACATTTATTCATGTTACTAACCTTTATCTAACTTCATGTGTTTTCTAGGCTAGTCTATTATTTCTGTTCAGCTCCAAGAATTCATAGCACTTTTAAAGAACACTAAGTTAGGGCACCTGGGTGGCTCAGTGGGTTAAAGCCTCTGCCTTCGGCTCAGGTCATGATCTCAGGATCCTGGGATTGAGTCCCATATCGGGCTCTCTGCTCAGCGGAGAGCCTGCTTCCTCCTCTCTCTCTGCCTGCCTCTCTGCCTATTTGTGATCTATCTCTCTCTGTCAAATAAATAAATAAATAAAATCTTTTTTTTTTTTTTTAATATTTTATTTATTTGACAGAGAGAAACACAGCCAGAGGGGGAACACAAGCAGGGGTAGTGAGAGAGGGAGAAGCAGGCTTCCGCTGAGCAGGGAGCCCGATATGGGACTCGATCCCGGGTCTCCAGGATCATGACCTGAGCCGAAGGCAGTTGCTTAACCGACTGAGCCACCCAGGCGCCCCAAATCTTTTTTTTTTTTTTTAAAAAAGAACACTAAGTTATCCATTCTTTGTGCTAATATTTTCCGAATTTGTTGCTTAGTTCTTTTTACTAAATGCATTTTTTAAAATTCAATTACTTTACAAATACATGAGTTTTTTTAAAGAAGGCAAATTAACAAAAAATAGAAAGAATGGATTGCATTCTTCTTTACCAAATTAAAAATGACAAAATTTTTTTAAAAGAAAAGACTGAAATGACCATCTTCAGATTCAGACTTGTAAGTAATTTTTTTGGATAGTTATAAGAAGAGGAAATCGGTTTGATTTATAATAGACATGATTAAATTAGTTATTATACAGCACTGCTGAACTATGTATTATATGCAAAAATGAAGACTTAACCATGTTCCTCAAAATTTCCAGGCAAAGGCAGTTTAAGAATAGTTCTGGCTTGGGTCTCCAAATTAAACTCTTTTTTTTTTTTTTTTTTTTGCAAATGGGACAGTGCCCACCCCTCCAAAATAAAGAGCAGTTTCACCTGGGATAACCTAGAACTGTCAAAAATAGTAAACTCAGAGTGGAAAAAAATGACAAAACTTAGAGTTTAGAGTAAATCCCCAACTCATTTTGAAATGTCTCCTAAATATCTCTGATAGGTAATTGTGCAGATTACAAGACATATATTTTACTACACAACTCTCAAATTGAAATTTAAAACACTTACCTCTGATATCTGAATATTATTTGTTTAAAAATTATATGAATTTTCCATTGTCCTCTAATATAATAAAATATTCTCAAAATTTAAAAAGTAAGTAGATGAGGTAAAGATCAAAGATATAATAATTTATATTTCATTTTATTTATGGATAATTCACCATATTTTAATTTCCCTGAAATATTTTAACATGTAAAATATCAAAACTGTTTTGCTTTCACAAAGAAGATGTATAAGAATATTTTCATATTTGAAAAATATGGGAATACTTTATTATTATATAAAATTTTATGGCAAAGCAATTCTGATACTTGGTTATAATGGTTGTCATAACTGAAAAATATATGCCATGCTGTTACATAGATTCAAAAGAAGAAATTCATTATTAATTGTGACTGTTAAATTATGGTACTGAATTTCATCCACTAATTAAGCAAAGGTTTTTGTTGAAATTTATGCATTAAATTCCTGCCATCCTTGATGTCCTTGAGCTATTGTTGCATAATGATTGGAAAATGAAAGTTTTGTATTTTTGAAAATAACTTAAACTTTGCAGAAATTATACTTGAAAATTTAAGTTTCAAAAATTATGCTTTTGCAAAAAAGATGCCTATACATTTTTAAAGATGCCATGTCCTTTGTGGCAAAACAAAACACAAAAATTAGAAATATTTTTATCCCTCCATTTTAATAGTGCAGAGACTAATATATGCTTTTCTTTATTGACCATCTGCTTTGTGAAGCTTTTACACATCCTTCATAATACCTTCACTTCCTGATAGAGACAGATAATCAGGCTCAATTCTTCTGTTAATTTTTTTCTGATTTAAAAATGGGACGTTCTCATTTTTTCCTCCTTCAATTAAGTGGATAGCCCTGAACGTCTCCTGTGGCGTGCACATCCCACTTCATGGACCATTAAGTTAGGTTAGGGTTAGGATTAAGTGGATTACATTTGAGGTTACTGTTTTGCTTGATTAATAAATTCTCCTATTGAATCACTATCTTCCCTCTCTTAACTTCTACTCTTTGATCTTAGTTTGGCTTACTGAAAAACCATAAAGTCATGCCTAGATTGAGAATCTCAGGGCTAGATGGGATTTTAGAAGTCATATATTAGGTTTCCCATACAATTTACATGTATAGTTGCCAGATTTACCAATAAAAAAACCCAGAGCATCGAATTAAGTGAGAATTTCAAATAAATAACACATTTTAATGTATAACTATGTCCCCAGTATTTGTAAATACTTCGTGTCTTATATTTTATTGGGTAACTCTAAATAGGTAACTACTCTGTAGGAATTCTAGCCTATGGGTAGCCAGCTTTCCCTTCTCCAAGTGAAAAGAAATATTTCTTGGTAAATAGGGGAGTAATTGATTATAAATGGAGTGCATATACATAAACATCAAATCAGCTATGATAACATTTTTGTTTTTTCTTGGTCTTTGTTATGATTCATAAATTATCTAATATCCTGACATGATAGGTCCTCTGAAACTTTATGGAATAAGAACAAAGATAATACAAAAAGTGAATTTTAGGTCTTGAAGATCCATGCCTCATGTGTCACCATCAGGAAGATGTACTAAGGAATGTCAAGAGAGTTGATTAGTGGTACAAAACAAAACAATGGTGGCTAAGTTGGACAGACAGCATGTATTTTTGGACTTCTTGCCAAAGAAAGTTTCCATCACTGGCCCTATTCTCCATGCTTCCTAAAGGGTTTACACTTCCCAAGGAAACAGCTGCTGTGGAACATGGCTAGGTGCCTAGGACTTTGGAGCTTATATTCCTTTTTAGTGTGGCTCCCCAAATGCCCTTGTCAACCTGATGCACAGAGAGAAACTCATCTTCAAAAGGTACTCTCAATCCGTCATGGAGAATGTGTACCACCATTTTGCTATATTTTGGCTGTGAGTTGAGAGAAGAAAAAATTAAAAAGCTCCTTTAACTTGAAGTCACCATTGAAGTACAGCTATTTACTCCATGTGACAGACTGGGAAACTAATGAAAATGGGCTATGGAGGCATGTTAAAAAGTTATGACCCCAATAAAAAAGTTCCTTAGTTATTGGCATACACTGTGGGAAAATATCCTTGAAATCCACCAGTCAAAAGAAACATGATTAGAGGCTCCATTTTGTAAATGTAGTGTGCTTCTGGAATTACATTTGCTCACCTAGTCTGGAAGGATGCCAGGCTGGAGATAAGGGCAGGGTCAGATTCATGGTCCTATGAATCTTTATGGGCACAAGGCTCAGCACTTAGAAAGGCTCCATGCTTGGTTTAATGCTTTACTGTTATTGTCTTGAAAACCTTAATCATTTTGAATAAGGGTCCCCACATGTTCATTTATTTTATAGTGGGTCATAGAAATTATGCTGGTCCTACAGTGAGAGAAAATTTTGATCAGGTCTATGGTTTGTGACCAGAGGGCAGAGCTTTCCCGTACTGTGTTACCTTCAGTAATAGTTCAGTGCCCATGTTTCCCATCATTGAGTGGGGAGTAACACCTGCACACTTATATCCAAATTAGATCTAAATTTTGGGCCTTCATTATTACTTCTACCTATATCTAACTGGTTATTAAGACCTGAGGCTTCTATCTCTTACATATATTAAAACCTTATTGCCTCCTTTTTGTCTCTCTGCTAGTGGCTTTCTTCAAGTCTCAAGTCTTACTTAGTTAATTATGCTAACTACCTCATTGGAATATTTGACTCTGGTTCAGTCTTATACTGTCCAATTCATCTTGTACAGAAAAGTCAAATTCTGCTTGCTACTGCTGCCTCTTTTTGTAAATAAAGTTTTATTAGAACATCAGCCATACCCATTAATTTATGCCTTACCTATGGCTACTTTTGTCCTATAGCAGCAAAATTAAGCAATTGTAACAAAGGCTGGCAAAAGCTAAAATACTATGTAACCATTTACAGAAAAAGTTTGCCAGTCCATGTTATATAGTTATCCCTAAATCATCTAACATGCACATTTAATCCTTTATTTCCCTGTTTAACTCTGGATTGATGTTCCATTGTTCACAATATAAGTTCTTAGCAGTTCAAATTGGTATATCCAATTCTTGATAGGCCCCCTTCTTTAAAAAAAAAAGTAAGAGAGAATATATATATATATATATATATATATATATATATATTTTATATAATAAAAAAAAGTAAGAGAAATTATATATATATAATTTTTTTTTTAGATTTATTTGAGAAAGAGAGAGAGAAAGCATGAGCAGGGGGAGGGGCAGAGGAAGAAGCAGGCTCTCTGCTGAGTGGGGATTCCTGACCCAACTGAGGTCTTGATGCTGGGCTCAATCCCAGGACCCGGGGACCATGACCTGAGCCAAAGGCAGACGCTTAACCAACTGAGCCACCCAGGCACCCCAATTGATAAGTCCCTTTCTATTTATTTGGACTCTCTGCTAACAATATTAGGACCATTGGTTGGTTCCTATTGGAGTGGAGACAAACGGGTGGGTGGGAGAAAGAAGGAGGAAAAGTGAAGTGGAAGGTTTATCAAATTTGCTTTAGAAGATACACTAAATGCTACCCTCTATTCAATGGCTTTTTGTGGGCCCACACTTTTCTCAAGATTTTTAAAGCTAATTTATATTTGGGCTGCAAATGTAATGTACTCAACTGAATATTATCTGAACAGAAGAAATATTCACTGAGGAAAAAAATCCCCCAAATGTAGTGCATTTCTATTAAGAATTACTAACATTTATTGTTTACCATGTGCCAGATATTATCCTAAGCATATTTGATGCATGCACTCATTGAAATTTTTAACAGTATTGTGGTGCTGGTGGAGAAAAGGAGGCTTGGAAGGGTTAAACTGTAATTAGTAAGCAGCAGGGCCAGAATTCAAACTCAGGTGTTCTCATTCCTGAAACTTCATATTTAATTACTATACTTATGTCCTTTTAAACAAAGCACTTTTTTCCCTTGATGTGAGATCAGGTTCTCTGGAAAATATCAGAAAGATAAATAGTTTAGAATTTTATTACTAAACTAAAACACTGCATTTTGTTTAGAAGGACTTACCTGAAGATGGAAGGGCATTGGCTATCTCTGATTGAGGAGGCCTATGTAGCCAGATAAATGGCCTTTTCTTGCTTTATCTGTTGGAAATTAAGGGTGACTACAGACTTTGCAAAATTTGAAATCCCCATGGTACAGGCTGTTGACAGTTGACTTTGGGTTTTCTTATTTATTTATTCTTACCTACTGATGAAAATAACATATTTGTTCTGGAATGAAAAAAAAAACTTATCAAGTCCCATTCAACCAAAAATGATATCATCTCTATAATTGAAATAGAGATATTTAATTTTACCATGTTCAACCTGGATCAAACTTTATAGTTGGACACTGATGTTCAGCAAGGCAAAGATTCTTATTCAGATCATGGTTCAGAATCAGAGGTAGAACCAAGAGCTTAATAGATGAACCTGTGTACATAATAACCAGGTCCTTCATTTCACGGTTGTACATACTGTGGCGTATGACATATGGCTTTTGACATCAACATAATCACTTATTATAAACAAAATAAAACCTTGAGTATGTGATAGTATTGTTGTCAGGTATATGAGGTTACAGCACTCTATCTCTTTAAATTCTTTAGCAAATCTACATCCAGCACATCATGGATGTGGTAATATCATGTTCTTGATAATTCAAGTCGCTTATCCTTACCATGCTTATGTTGGCAATGTCAGTCAATTACCTTCTTTTTTTGATCATGACCTTGGTAATAATATCAGAGACCTCAATTTTCCTCCATTTCAGTTCAAAATGCCTCTGGTCCTCACTCTTCCTTTCTTTCTTCTAGTTACCATAAAATGTAAAGGCTTTGGCATTTCTAAGACATCCATGTGTACTCTATTTCCTTTCCTCTTTTACTTCTTTCAAAACCTTGTTTGGAAATAGTTCACTTTGTCCTTTTTTACTTCCAACAACCTGTTTTTTTTCCTGGCCTCTTCCCATTATCTTGAAAACATGCTCAGGTGCTCCTTACCATGGGAAATACTCTCTTTGCCCTAACATCGCCTACAGCTATAGCCTTACTGTTTTGTTTTGTTTTCAATTAATTTCTAAATTTCTTGAAAAGTTTTCTGAATTAATTGCCTAACTTCCTACCCTTCCCTTTATACGCCCCTATTGTATGCCTTGTTTCCTCACCTCTCTGGTGAAATTATTCCCTCAAAGCTCAACATGTTAACTAGACTTACTGTGATGATCATTTTGCAATATATACAAATATTAAGTCATTATTTGTACACCTGAAAGTTATATAATGTTATATATCAATTATATCTCAGTAAACCAAAAAGTTAACAAAAACTCATTATTGTCAAATCCGGTTGATCTTTCTTATGTTTGAGCTTCTTTCACATGGCTGAAGTATGTGATATTTTTTTTTCTTGAAAATATTTCCTCTTTTAGCTTCTGTGACCCTGCCATTTCCTGGTTTCTGCTTACCTCTGTATTACTTCTCAATTTTCTTATCTTGCTCCTCCTGTCTCTTGCTCATCAAGCTCAGATAGTTCTCCAAGATTCTGTACTCCTTTTTCTCATCTGCTTCTGCACACTCTTTTTGAATTTCTCTTGCCTTTCACAGCTTCACTTATCATAATTGTTGAATTTCTGAATCACAGAACTCTTTGATCAGTCTGCCAAAGCTATGAACCCTTCACTCAAATTTGAATATAGCATTTGTTAAGCTAACATTTTTGAGCCCTTACTATGTGATCTATTAAGTCCTTATAACAATTTCATGAAGCTGGGTAAGAAATTTGAGTTGTGTTGAATAAAGAAATTTGCCAAAGATTCACACCTCCTACATTTGTTTGGCTGGTTTCCAAACTTATGCAGATTGACTCTAAATATACAGTTGCACTCAAGTTCTGCATACATCGTTAGCAGAATCATGGCCTCCTGATCCTTTTTAGGGAATACTGAATTATCATCATCAAGATGATGGCCATAAAATCCTCTTTCCCTAGCTACAGTCTGAATTTTATCTATATAGCCATCTTTTTAAAACAGACTTTGTTGGGGAATAATTGTCATACAGTAAACTATACATATTTAGTGGACAAGTTAATAAGTTTTGACATATGTATATATCTGTGATACCATCACAGCATTCAAGACAATAAACATGTCCACCACCTCCAAGAGCTTCCTGAGTGCCCTTTGCCTCACTCCCTTCTGCCCCCTCTAACTCACTTTGCTCACAGGCAACCAATGATCTGCTTTCTTATACTACAGAGCAGTTTGCATCTTCTAGTTTTATATTAATAAAATTACACAGTATTTACTCTTCTTTTTCTGACTTCATTTATGTTGTATGTGACAGCAGTTTATTCCTACTTTATTGCCAAGTAGTATTCCACTGAGTCGATAGACCAAAATTTATTTATTTATTCACCTATGATGGACATTTGGGTTGTTTCTCATTTGGGGCTAACACAAATAAAGATTCTATGAATACTTTTGTACAAGTCTTTGTTCAGAGTGAAGTAGTTAGAACATATAATATACATACATTTATTTATTTTGCAAAGTGCCTGCACCATTTTACCTTTCCATCCTTGATGTATGAAAATTTGCATCATTTCACATCTTTGCCAATACTTAGTGTAATCAATATTTTTAATTTTAGCCTTTCTAATAGGAGTATACTTGTATTTTGAGTTTTAGTTCGAATTTTCCTAATGACAAAATAGAATTGAACATATCTTCATGACTTTCATTGTCACCACATATATTCTTTGTTGAAATGGCTCTTCAAATATTTTTTCCATTTAAAAAATTGGGCTTTTCCCCCTTTAGTTTATTTTATTTTTAAAAAAGATTTTTGTTTATTTATTTCATAGAAAGAAAGAGAGAGACAGAGCAAGCATAAGTGGGGGGGTGGTAGGCAGAGGGAGAGGGTGAAGCAGGCTCCCCATTAAGCAGAAGGCCAGAGCTGGGGCTCGATCCCAGGCCCTTGGGACCACGACCTGAGCTGAAGGTAGACACTCAACCAACTGAGCCACGCAGGTGCCTCACCTTATTTTTGAGTCTTGAGACTTCTCTATATATTCTGAATACAAATCCCTTATTATATCTATCATATTTTTTTCTGTTTGACTTTTCATTATTTTGATAGTAATTTTTGACAATGGAAGTTTTAAATTTTGGTGGAAACCAATTTATCATTTTTTTTTTTTAGATTTTTGTTTATTTATTTGAGGGAGAGGGAGAGAGAAAAAGAGAGCACAAACAAGGGGGAGGGGCAGAGGAAGAAGGAGAAGCAGACTCCTAGCTGAGCAAGAAGCCCAACATACAGCTTGATACCAGGACCCTGAGATCATGACCTGAGCCAAAGGCAGATGCTTAACCAACCGAGCCACCCAGGTGCCCCGTCATTTTTTTTTCTTTTATTGATATGTTTTTGATGTATCAAAGAAATCTTTTCCTAATGTAAGGTTACAAAGATGTTCTCCCATTTTCTTCTAGAAAAATTAGAGTTTTTAGTTTACCCGTTAGGTCCAGAAATCCTTTGTAATTTGTTTATGCTGGCGTGAGGTGTGGATCAAAATTCATATTGTGCATATCATTATCTAATTGTTCAAACGCTATTTGCTGAAAAGACTATCTTTTCTCCACAGATTTGCCTTTTCTCCTTTGCCAAAAATCAACTGTCTATGTAGGGTACTGTTTCTTGACTATTTTGTTCCATTGATCTATTTGTCTATCTTATAACAATACCACACAGTCTTTATTACTTTAGCCTTATAATTAGCCTTGAAATCAGGTAGTTCTCTTTTGCTCTTATTTTTCAAACTTGTTTTGGATTTTCTGTGTTTCTTAAATTTTCATGCAAATTTTGAATCAAATGTTAGAATCAGCTTAACAATTTGTACAGAAAAGCCCACTGAGATTTTTGAAAGATCAATAAAACTATAGATCAATTTGAGAAGAATCAGTATTAAAAAAATCTAGTCTTCTGACCCATGAGCAAAGAACATTTCTTCATTTATTTAGATTTTCTTTAATTTCTCTCAGCAATGTCTTACTGTTTTCAACTTATATGGAATAACTTTTGGTCAGAGTCACCACGAAGTTATTGTCTTTTTACACTATTATAAATATAATTTAAAGATTTTTGATTTCTGATTGTTCATTGTTAATGTAGAAATAAATTTGATTTTTGTATTGAGATCTTTTCTTCTATCACATCTCTAAATTCACTTTTTTTCCTAGTAGCATATTGTCCATCAGATTTTTTAATGAAGATGATCATAAAAATAAAGACAACTGTATTTCTTACAATCAGCCTAGCTTTTGTTTAGCTATTCTTGCCTTAATGGCCAGAATCTTTCACACAAAAAAGGAAGTGGTGAAAGTGGAAATCCTATCTTATTCCTGATCTTAAGGGGAAAGCATTTAGTTTTCACATTAAGAAAACATTAGCTGTCGAATTTTCATAGATGCACTTTATTAGGTTAAAGAAATTTCCTTCTATTCCTCACATTGCTGAAATTTTTATCAAGAATAGATATCAAATTTTGTCAAATGTGTTCTCTGTATCAATTGAGAAGATCATAGAGATTTTATTTTTTATTTTTTAATGTGGTAAATTACATTGATTTTAAAATGTTAAGCCAACCTTGTGTTTTGGGCATAAACTCTGCTGGAATTCAATTTGCTAAATTTTTTTTTAGCATTTTTCCCTCTATGTTTATGAGGAATATAGGTCTGTCATTCTTTTTTGTGCAAAGTCTTTGCTTAGACTTAGTATCAGGATATTGCTAATCTAATACAAAATGTTGAAAAGTATTCCTCCTTTGACAGTCTTGAGTAGTTTGTGTACAGTTGGTATAATTTCTTCCTTAAATATTTAGTAACAGATTTTTTTAAAAAAATATTTATTTAGTTAGTTATTTGAGAGAGAGTGAGAGAGAGAGGTGGGGAGGGGGAGAGGAAGAAGGAGAGAAATCCTCAAGCAGAATCCTTTCTAAGTGTTGTGCCCAATGTGGGGCTAGATCTTGGGACCCTGAGATCATGACATGAGCAAAATCAAGAGTCTTGCCACTTAACTAACTGAGTCACCCAGGTGCCACTTTCTGGGAAGATTTTTAACTTCAAGCTTGATTTATTTAATAGATATAGGGCTTTTCTGATCATCTATTTTTCTTGAGTGAATTTGTTTACAACTTCTAAGGAATTTTTCCACTTTATATACTTTTCCAATATTATTGGCAAAAGCTTTTCATAATATTTTCTTATTATACTTTTAATGATATCAACTCTTTCATTTTTGTTATTAGAATTAGTGACTTCTTTTTTTTCATGATCTACTGGTTAGGGCTTCATTAATTTTCTTGATTTTCTCAAAGAATGAGCTTTTGATTTCACTGATTTTTTTCTTTACTGTTTTTCTGGATTTTAATTCAGCAATTTCTGTAATAATCTTTATTAGTTTTTTTTTTTTTTTCCAACTTCGAGTTTAAGTTGCTGGGTTTTTTCCAAGTTTCTTAAGGTTGATGCTTAGGACTTTTTTTTTTTTTTTGTACTATAAATGTTTAACGCTACAAATTCCTTTACATACTTCTTTCATAGAATCCCCCAAATTTAAATATACTGTTTTAATTTTTTTCAAATGCTCCATAATTCCATTCTCATTTCAATATGCTCTCTAATTTTTCTCTTGATTTTTCTTTGAAACTATAGATTATTTATAAGTGTATTATTTATTTTCCAATATTTAGGGATATTCCAAGGATATTTCTATTATTGATTTCTAATTTAATTCCTCTAATTTTCTAATTAGAAAAATTTCTAATTTAAGTTCTCAGAAAACATATTTTAAAAGACTTGAATCCTTTAAACTTATTGAGGCTTATTTTATTATTTGGAATATAGTTTATCTTAGTTAAGTATCCCATGTGCTACTGAAAAAAATATAATTTCCTATTGTTGGAAGGAGTACCCTAAAAATGTCAATCAAGTCAATTTAGTTGATAGTATTGTCTAAGTATTCTATGTACTTCATGACATCTGTCTACTTTTTTAAAATCAATTATTCAGAGTGGAATATTGAAATTTTTAATTATAATTGTGGATGTCTCTTTCTTATTGCAATTATATTATTTTTTGCTACCCATATTTTGAAGCCCGGTGATCTATATGCATAAGACTTAAGATTGTTTTGGTCTCTTGAAAAAATCATCCCTCCAGCATTATGAAATGATCACTTTTATTATTGATAATATTTCCTGTTTTGAAATTGAAATTTTCTATTCTTAATATAGCCACTCCAGCTTTCTTTTACCTAGTATCATCATGGTATATCTTTTTCCATTCTGTTATTTTTAAACACTTTGTGTCTATTTAAACATCATTTCTTATAAGCAGTATATAGTTAAGTTTTGTTTTTATATCCAGTATGACAGTCTTTTACCTTTCAAGTGGTGTGTTAATACTATTTACATTTAATGTGGTGTTAATAGTTAGAATTAAACATATTATTTTGCTAGTCACTTTCTATTTGTCTCATTTGTTCTTTGTGCCATTTTCTTCCTTGGTCTGTCTTCTTTTGAATTAATTGAGTAATTTTTTTGTTTCTATAACTTTTAGTTATCTTCACTTTTATTAGTGATTGTCTAAGGTAGATTGTATACTTATTTAATTAGTCAACTTTTAATGATATGATATTGCTTCATGTGTACTCTAAGAACTTCACAATAGTATATTTTATTTATCTTCCCCATCCTTTGTGATATTGTTGCTTGCATTTTATTGTTACCTATGTCATAACCCCTATACTACCTTGTTGTTTTTTACTCAAATAATCAACTATCTTCTAGATACATTTAAATAATGGGGAAAAAACATGCATACATTTTCCCTTCTAGTTACCATTGCTGCTGATCTTCATTCTTTTACGTACATTAATATTTTTATGCAGCACCAGTTTCATTCTGCAAAAGTACTCTCTTTAATATTCTTTATTTTTTTGCAGCATAGATCTGCTGGTGATGAATTCTTCAGCTTTTATATTTCTGAAAAAGTCTTTTGCTTTTATTTTTGAAAGGTCTTTTCTTTATAGCATTCTCAATAGTTTTCTTTTCTAAATGTCAGCATTTCAATAATGTTATTTTCTCATATGTACTGTTTCCAGTAAGAAATCTGTGTTCATGATTATCTTTATTCATGATTCCATTTTTCTCTGGATGTTTTCATTATTTCTGTACCTCTGGTTTTGAGCAATTTGACTGTGATGTGACTTACTATAGTTTTCTTCTTCTTTTCTTAGGTTTCATCAAACTTTTGTACACATGTGTGCTTATGGTTTCATCAAGTTTGGTATTTTTCATCCATATTTTTCAAATGTTTTTTCTATCCATCCCTTCCTGAGGGAAGGGTGCATGTTCCTGAGTGCATGTTAGGGACTGACATCATCAAAGTGCAGAGTAGAAGAACCCAGCCTTTGTTCCCCCACAAAAGTACACAATTAGACAGCTATCCATGAACAAAAATAGCTCTGGAAGAGCTCAGGAGTTCACTTAAGATACTTTGGCGACAGAGTAGTGCAAAAACAAAACAAAACAAAACAAAACAAAAATAAATGAACAAACAAACCAACAAAACAAACAAGGAAAACACAAAAAAACCCTGAGAATAACCATACAAAAAGGGAAGGAAGAACAACTTCATTTTCTTGCATTATTCCACCCCCCATGCTGAAACGGCTCAGTGCCAAGAGGGAACTCCCTAGCTAAAGAGTTTCCCTTGACAGGAAAGATATAGTGGGGGGAGGGGGAGTGATTGGCATTCTGAAACCTTTGGGGGCACTGCATGAAGGACTCACTTTAGATTCACCTCACCCAGAGATCAACAAAGCTGAGACAACTAGAGACAGAAGGCAGGGGCAACCAGTATTAACCACAAAGTGGCAGTGGCCATGGTTCCCAAAGGCCTTCTATGCAGAGGATCCCAGACGCTTCTGCCCCTATAGAAACCAAAGGCCAGGGCAGTCACTTTGGACCCTGCAGATTTCACTGTTGATGTTTCCCCCCATAAGTTTCATGTTCATAGGTACCAGCTGCTTGAATAACTCCCCCGCCCTTCCTATTATTCCCATCCCCCACTGGAGCCCAGGATTCACACTGGCAGACAACCCTGGCCTCTGCAGTTGTACAATGAGACACAAGTCCAGACCCTCACAACTGAGTGAGCTATGTGCCTGTATTCTACTGTCCTGATTCCCATATCAGACCTCTACTGCCATGTGTGTACCCCTGGAGAGACCCTGCAACCATGGTAATGCATACTAAGAGACAGGGCTCCCACGGCTATTTGTGGGCCCAGATCCAGCCCTGTATCTTGTCACAGACATGCACCATTGGGCTCACCTGCAGCTAGCCTAACCATCTGCGCACTTGCATGCCCCTGATCAGGCTCCTGTTACTGGCTTTCCTTTGTGCATGTGCCATGGCTTTAGCCCGCAGCCATGGGGGTGAACACTGACAGGCTAGATCCCCACAGCTGTTGTGCTCTGGCAGTTAACCACTGCCTTTGCTTCTGGCCATGGCCCTTACTACTACACATATCTGCAACCAGCCCTTGTCATTACACCGGACCTGCAACCAGCCCTGCAGCCAAGTATGTGCACACCACCACTCAGGCTACACCACTGCTTGCTCTGGATGGATCTGGAGGTGTTCCTGAGGATTCCAACAGTCCTGAAGACCTACCCTACAGTACTTGCCAAGGTCCATGCAGTTGCTGATCCCAGCAGCCTGAGCCATCAAGATATCACACTGGTTGAACTGAGAGTCACCACACATACCACATGCTCCTGCACTTGGCACCTTGCAGCATTGGAACCAGGATCACAGAATGCTCTAGTGGACCCCTATGCACAGACAAAGGTCTTTCCTTACTGAAGTCAGTGTATAAAGACTGAAAAAGAGGAAGACTGTTTCTTCAAATATGCAAATACTTGAACAATGCTACAGAGATTGTGAAGAATCAAGGAAACATGACATCACCATAGAAAGACAATAACCCTTTAGAAAGCGACTCGCCTCTACTAAAATAGAGGTACATGAATTGCGTGACAGAGCATTCAAACTAGTTGTTCTAAAAATGCTCAGAGAGTTATAAGTAAACACAGATGAACAATTTAACAAAATCAAGAAAACAATAGAAGAGAAAAATGAGAAGGTCAAAATAGATAGGAGCATAAAAAGGAGCTGAAGAAAACAATGGCTAAACCAAAGAATATAATAGATGGTTTTGACAGCAAACTGGATCAAGCAGAAGAAAGTATCAGTGAAACTTGAAGACAAATCCTTTGAAATTATACAGTCAGTGGAGCAAGAGAAAAAAGAATGGAAAGGAATAAAGAAATCCTACAGGATTTTTATGATGTTAGTAAAAGAAACAATCTATGTATTCTTGGTGTCCCAGAAGGGAGAAAGGGGCAGATAAATTATTTAAAGTAATAATGTCTGAGAACTTCCCCAAACTAGGAAGATATTTGAAATCTAAGTTCATGAAGCTTATATATCCACAAACAATTTCAACTCAAAGACATCTTTTTGGAGATATATTATGATGAACTCTTAAAAATCGAAGACAAAAATATCTTGAAAAGAGCAAGAGAAAAGAAGTTTGTAACTTATAAGAGGAACCTCATAAAAATAAGTCTATCAGCTAATTTCTCAGAAGAAACTGTAATGACTGGGAGAGTAGGGCGAGATATTAAATGTGCTGAAAGAAAAAAATTGTCAATCAAGAATTCTTTATTTGGTAAAGCTGATCTTCAGAAATGAAGGAGAGATAAAGATTTTCCCAGACAAATAAAAGTTGAGAAAGTTTATCATCACTAGACCTGACAACAAGAAATGCTAAAAGGAGTTCTTCAAGAATATATTTGCAATTCATATATCTGATAAGGAGTTAATATTCAAAATCTATAAGCAATTCATACAAGAGAACAACAACACAAATAATCAAATTAAAAAATGAAGAATTTGAATAGACATATTTCCAAAACAGACATACAAATAGCCAACAAGCACATGAAAAGCTGCTCAGCATCATTAATAATTAAGAGAATACAAATCAAAATCATGATGAGATATCAGCTTGCAACTATTAGAATGACAATTATCAAAAAAGTAAGTATTGGTGAGAAGAAAAGGGAAAAGGAGAAAAGGGAACCCTTGTGAACTGTTGTTCCTGTTGGGAATGTAAATTGGTATAACCACTATGGAAAACAGTATGGAGATTCCTTCAAAATTTAAAAACAGAACTGCCATATGATCCAACAATCTCACTTCCGGTTATTTATCCAAAGGTAATGAAATCACTATTTCAAAGAGGTATCTGAGCTAGACATTTCATTTAGTTCTTTTTTATATCATTTATCTAATCTACTTAATCCATTTAAATCATCTACCTAAATTTTGAATAAATAGAATGCAGTTTTAATGACTGTTTTAATGCTCTTGTCTGCTAATTCTGCCATCTGCATTAGTTCTGCATCAATTTTAATTGATTGATTTTTATTCTCATTATGTCATATTTTCCTGAGTCTTTGCATATATGGTAAACTTTGGTTCAATGACAGACACTTTGAGTTTGCTTTGTTGGTCCTGGATGCTTTTGTATTTCTACAACTTACTGAGTGTTATTCTAGGATGCAGTTACTTAGAAATCATTCTGTATTTTTGAAACTTGCTTTTAAGATTTGTTAGGTTGGTCTAGATCAGTATTTAGCATAAGTCTAATTATTCTCTACTTCTGAGACAAAACCCTTCTGAGTACCCTATCAATATCCTGTGATTTATAATATTGTTCATTCTGATTGATATGAGCAGGCATTATTCCCAGCATGTATGAATGGTAGACACTGTTTCCTTTAATCCTCTTGAGTTGTTCTTTCTCTAGCCCTGTATTGTTTCCTCCCATGCATATGCTGATCAATATTCTGCAGAATACTCAAGAGGACCTTCTGGAGTTTTTCTGTGTAGCTTTCTAATTTTCTGTACTCTGTCCCACAAACTCTAGCTGTGTTGGTTTTCCCAGACTCTTGGTTAAATTTCCTTAACTCAGTGGATTTTTTCATTTCCACAGCCATGGCCAGTTGTCTCATTCAAGTTGATAAGCCAAGGCAATTGTAGAGGTTCACTTATTTGTCTCAAATCTTTCAGGGATTACTTTTCTTCATTGCCTTATGTTCAACATCTTGAAGATCTTTGCTTCATCTATTTATTTATTCCTGTTTTTGGTGCCTATAAAGAAAAATAGAGCAAAGTAAGAGATAGAGATCATTGTGGAATAGAGTATAAATTAGGATATGTTGCTTAGGGCTCTCTATGAGTGATTCATCTGAAGAAACACTGAAAGAATTGAAGGAATGAGCCATGAAGCTATCTTGAAGAAGAGCATTTGAGGCAGAGATACCACTGAATTTTTATTTTATTTTTTATTTTTTAAAGATTTTATTTATTAATCTGAGAATGAGAGAGAGGGAGTGAGAACACACAAACATGGAGAGAAGGACAAGCAGACTTCCTGTTGAACTGGGAACCTGACATGGGGCTGGATCCCAGGACCTGGAGATCTTGACCTAAGTCCAAGGCAGATACTTAACCATGAGAGCCACCCAGGCACCCCCAAGAGATCAACAAATTTAAGAACAGTGATGGGAACATCACTAGCTTGCCAAAGAGCACCATGAAGGTCTATGTGGCTTCAGACAGTCAACAGGACCAAGAAGATGAGACAAGAGAGAGAACCAGGTACTCAAATAATCTGAGACTCATATAAAGGAAGGACTTTTATTTCATTCTAGCTATTATGAGAAGTTATTGTAGGATTTTTAGCAAGCATGTATGTTTAAAAGAGATTTAACATTTTAAAGGATATCACTAGAAGCTATGTAGAAAATAGATTATAAGGAGTCAAGTAGAATCTGATTTAGACAAGGGTATTAATATTGGAGTTGGTAAAAACTGATTCAGTTCTAGAATATTGTAAAGGAGATACTGAATATGAAATGAATTATGGAGTATGAAATGAAAGTGGTATGAATATGGGGCATAAAAAAAGAAAGGTGTAAAGATATATTACTAAGTTTTTGGCCTAAACAATGGTCTCATTTACTACTGTGGTTATCAATGAAGAGAAAAGTTTTGGTGGGGAGAATTAAGTTTAAGAACAAGTAGGCAGCTGGATAGTCAACTCTTCTATATTCACTCATCTAGAGATATTATAGCATCACCAGCATACATATGATATATGGGGATCACTAGGTTGAGGCTCAAAGTCTAAAGACTTAGTTTTGATGCGTTTTAAGATGTCATGGCTGAGGGGCACCTGGGTGGTTCAGTTGGTTAAGCAACTGCGTTCAGCTCAGGTCATGATCCCGGAGACCCAGGATCGAGTCCCGCATTGGGCTCCCTGCTTGGCAGGAAACCTGCTTCTTCCTCTCTTACTCCCCCTGCTTGCGTTCCCTCTCTGGCTGTGTTTCTCTCTGTCAAATAAATAAAATCTTTAAAAAAAAAAAAAGATGTCATGGCTGGCGAATTGAGACTGAATCAACAAGAGACCAAGAAGGAGCAGCCAGCAACCTGGGACAAAAACCAGGAAAGTGTGGCATACTAGACACCAAGCACAGAAAGTACTTCACGGAACAGGGAGAAATCAACCATATGAAACATTACTGAGAGGTCAAAGAAGATAAAAACAGAATTGACTCTGGATTTTTCAATGTATGAATCTTCAGTAAATCTTCTTTTATTTTTCTGCAAAGCCTCAAATATTGGAAGCATTTCATTTATTTAATTAGATTAAGATTCTTGATGTGCTCACTTTTTTTTTGCTCCTGAGTTTGGATGAAAATTTTGCTTTTCTTATTTGTTTGTGTTGAAATCAAGAGATATTTGATGTTTTCCATTTTTCACTCACTAGGTTGTTGAAACTCAATCTGGAATCCAGTGCCCTAACATCTTAGGGATGATATGTTCCTAGAAGGGTGCCTAATGGAGCTCCTTCTAACAGAGTGAGCTGTATCCTTGTGGGGGAAAGGGTCACTTTGTGCCTGGGGAAGAGTTAACTTCTCTTGACCAGGACCTAATATAGGAATCCAGTGTTCCATTTAAAGTTTGTTTCTCTGTTTATTTTTTTATATTATCATACTATATATGTACTCCCAAAGAGTAAAGAACCCAAAGGTAAAATTTGATAAAGAACATACTCTACTTTTCATTTCATTAAAAATACTTCACTCCATCTATGTTTAAAAATATAAGGACAAAATTTCAAAATAAAATAATTAACTATAAGACTTAATATCCTGTTGCATTTTTTTACCTTTGATAATTTTTTATTTAAACACTAAAAGGAATTTAAAAAGAAATGTCTATTAATAACCTCATCAATTTCCTCAATATTTTATGTACCTGATTCAACATATTGGTTTAATTTTAACTTTACAAATGCAGTTGCCTCATTTAATCTACTACATTCTTTATATCTGAGTTGACTCTACTCTGTACAATACATCTCTTGTTTATGTAATGACCTAGATGCCATTTAGGGAGGTTTAAATAATCCATAAGTAATATATTTTCTAAATAAAGCAAACACTTTTTTTTTGTCAGACATGGTGGTAGCCTTGGGGTAAAATGTCCCGTGAGAGTGTTTAAGAGTCTGAAACAGAGTAGAAGTGAGTATTTGGTGTAAATGTGTGTTCTGTCCCCATAGACCAGGGCCCTGCCAGTGACACCAATGAGAGCAGCTCTTCCACAGAAGTGCAAGAAGCTAGCAGGCCCACTTGATAGCTCTTCCTCCCAATCTCAGAGGAAATATTCCAATTATCTGACTGGAAAGCAAATAAAATAAGAAAATGGAGATAAAATTTATTACTTTCAACCATATAACTTCATATTTTTGAAATAAATGGTACTGAGGTGTGATAGGAGCCAGAAGCTATGTAACTTCTCTCACACAAGAGTAAAGGAAGTAAGTGAAGTGGGAACCTCTCTCCTGCTTTTTTAGTACTCTGATCCATAGCATTTTTTTTTTAATTTTAAATCTTACCCTCTGTGATGGTTAATTCTATGTGTCAAATTCACTGACCACAGGGTACTCAGATTGAACATTATTTCTGGGTGTCTGTGAGGATGTTTCTGGCTGAGATTATCATTTGAAGCAATGGATTCAATAAAGTAGATTGTTCTCCCCAATGTGGGTGGGCATCATCCAGTATGCTGAGGGACTAAAGAGAACAATTCAGAGGAAGAGGGAATTCCTTCCTTTTTGCTTCCCTGCTGAGCTAGAACATTTTACCTCAGACTGGGATTTACATCATTAGCTTCCCTGGTTGTCAGACCTTTGAACTCAAACTGAATGACATCACTGACATTCCTGTATCTTCAGCTTACAAATATATATATATATATATATATATATATATATATATATATATATGCACATGTATATGTGTATGTATGTGTATGTATATATAAACATATATTTATATATACATATATAACTATCTACTGTTGGTTCTGTGTCCCTGGAGAGCCCTGACTAATATATTTTGTTCTTGAGCCTAACAAATAAAATAATGAGGATAAAACATGGCCTCTGAGAAACACTTTGTTATTAAATGTCTTATGTGTAAGTAGGGGATCTTTGTTGAGCATTCCAAGGATGGCTAGTCCTGATCCATATATCTGAGTTCTTAAATTAAGGAAGAAGAATTTTCCTTAATGAGTTTTTGTCTGGATAGAGTATGTTTGTCTAGATAGTGGAAGCCAACAACCTCAGCATCTCAGACATTTAGCAGAACAAAGTTCTGTTTCTCACTCATACCACACAGATTGGCATGTGGGATTTCTCTCTCTCTGCCCATTGTAGTCATTTAGAGATAAGCTACAGATCTGTATCTCTGTATCTATCATATGGCAGGGAATAGGGAGCTCAGTGAATCATATACGGCTCTTAATGCTGCCACCCAGAAGTCACACATCACTTGCACTCACATTTTATTGGGCCAAGCAAATGTGATGGTGAAACTACTCAGGCTTGAGTAGAGAACAACAAAACCACATCGTTAAACTAGATGGTGGTTCTTTGGGGTTCATGATAGGGTTACTAGGCCGTGGTTAAAAATACAGCTGCCAATATCTTGGGCTGTAATAGCTACACGTTTAAAGATCCAAGACCGGGAATACAGGTCAGGAAAGCATTCTAAAGAGAGAGAACCAAAAGTGAGACTTAGCTGGGTAAGTTCTAGCTTCTGCTCTAACAAGATAGATTGAAGAGGCAGATGGCAAGAACTCTCTAGAGTGTCTAGAATGGGTACCTGAAGATTTCTAAGCTCATCTCTTTCTCCGGATATTTATACAAATGTTAATTCCAATGGATAATGACTGTCTGGTTCTTTATAGCCTCTGCATATTTAGATTCAAGTCCTGACTTCAAAGAACTTCAAACTAAGCAGATTCTGACACTTTTCAAAAGTATTTCACCATATTATAAAAAATGGACATTTTGGCTGTATACTTTATTTCTAACAGAAATTATATATGAAAGTGGTTATATCTAATCGCTTATTTACATTCCCACAATAAAGGTACTGTGGCTATTGTTCTAGAGATAGAGTGATGAATATTTACTGAGAACTTCCTCTCTGTTAGGTATTTGATATGCACTATATCGCTTGATTATAGGTATTAGCTATTAGGCCTGTGAATACAATATCACTAATTTGATGTTCAGAGACTGTTTACGAAGTACTTACCATATTCCTGGCCCTGTGCATTGCATATTTTAGGTTGGTTATCTTATTTAATTCTCACAACAACCTTAGGTAACTAGGTAACTATTCACAGGTGGGGAAACAGAGGCACAAAATGTAAGGTAACTTTACCAAAATCTCAAATTTAAAATACAGAGGAGTGGATTTTTATATTAAGTTTGTCTATTTGGTAAATCTCATTCCATTATACCAGGCTACGCCTTGTTTATTGAGAAAAGATTCTCAAATAAGAAAACTTAAAAAAAAATCTAGCTTATCCCATCACATGCTACCAATTAAAATTTTAGATAAGTGGGATTCCTAGAACTCTATCCATGACTTACCTGCTCTCTGCTTATCTTTCTGCCAAAATTGCCACTTGAATGTTCTACTCTCTATCAGTAAGAATTAATCCATGACTGAAAACTCTACCAACCATAGTTTCAAGCATGAGGATATTTATTGCTTCCTTAACAAGAAGTCTGGAGTAGGTGATATCAGTGTTGATTCATCAAAATTCTGGGTTGGTGTTTTATAATTCTATAAGATTTTTTTTTTACCACTACTAACCAGAAATAATATATCATTTCCACTTACATTTTATTGATCCAAGCAAGGATAGTGGCAGGACAATTATTTGAGTTGAGACAATTAAATCCCATCATTAAAAAGATGATGGCTCATAATTCAAACATCTAGGGGCATGGGGAGAAAGCAAAGGGGCATTTAAGGAAGAGCAAGGGAAAGAAGAGGGAGAGGAAAAGAGAGATCTCTTCTGACTTTTTTTAAACAGGTAAGAGGCATCTTTCCAGAAGGTGATGCAGCAAGAACATGCTTTCACTTACCTCTTACTGATAACAAGTCCTCACTGCAACCCTTTTCTACAAGGGAGGCTAACAAAGGATTCATGGCTTTTTCAAGATATGTTGATTCGGATTTTCCCAAAATTTGTTGTATGTGGTGAAAAAGGATGAAAATTTGCTGTACCAAGTGCAAAAGGGAGAGGAGTTAGGGAACCAAGATTAGAAGCTGACTGACACATGCCTTTAATCTAGTATCAAATGATTCAAAAATAGTTTATTTGTTCATCCCTAAAATTTACCTTATTACCCAGTTTCAATACTACCTTCAATTAAAAATCCAATTTACCAAAAATTTCTTACAGTTTTAATATTTTATTTAAACCCTGCATTCAAGTGTCATTAAATTAACTTTTAATTTCAGGGCAAAAACCTTCCAATTTTGAAATTTTCTACCTTCAAATTTCATCCCTGCCCCTTCCTCCCATCATATTTAGACTGGTGGTGTCAAGTCCTATCAATTTTACATCAAAATTACATTTGCAACCTGTTCATTTCCTTCAACTCTTATCATCCTCATTTCTAGGCATCATCATTTCTCATTTTGATCACTGCAATAGCATCCAAGTTGATTTCCTCACTTCTGTTCTAGGTACCCTATAAAAGACATTCTTTGCTGAGTAAAGGAGATTTAGAAAGGTAAGTCAGATTGTATTGCCCTGTGCCTAAAAAATTCTTCACAATCTTCCTATTGTGTAACTTTTACAGTACTTAATATGGACCTAACCCTGATAGACCTAGAACTTCTTGAGAGAGACTATACCTGTCTTGTTCACATCCTACATTTAGCAAACAGGGCAGCATCTGTTATGTATGCAGATGTGTATTAGATGAAAGAATAAATGTTAGAATTGTTAGTTACTGTTCTCATGGGACATAAAATGTTTATAGTAGGAATTCTTTGAGCAAGTTCTTCCTTTTTATGGAAAGATATTGCAAAGACCCTTAACCATTTGGATAATAGGATCATATAGCCAAATGAGACTAAATAGTATTGACTGACTTAAACCATGTTAACACTGAAATATATGAAAACATAACCTCTGTTAACTAATAGGGCATTTTCAATTCTGTTATTTTATTGGATCTTCCTACTTTATGTGTCAACATTTTGTCTAAAAATAGGTGGATCCACTATTTTACTGTCTTAAAATGATACCTGAAAGCTATTTTTTGTACATTCAACTATATAAAGCAAATAAGATACTTAGTCTGGCAGCAAAGAATTCTCCACTATGAAATAATATGTCTAGTTTACAGAACAATTTAACTTAATCATAAATGCATATCTACTACCTACCAGTAATATAAAAGTTTAATAATGTTTTCTGTATTAGTTTCCATTTATTCTCATTAGACTATTAATGAGAAACTTAGAAGCAGTTCATGCATCTTGGTTGTTGTTGTTGTTGTTGTTGTTTCCTGGTCCTATATGACAATTTTCTTCTTTTGACATCTCTCTGTTCATCTTCCATGCCTTACTCTGATCATATCCCATGCTAAGCCAAAACAATTCCCGTGGAAGGTAATTTACCTCAGAAATCATAAACTAATTAAAGATGATCCCTTATCTCTCCACACTTACTCCAAAGTCAGTCATTTAAAGTACAGTGTCTTAATTAACCTTGAATTTGACTGTTACGGTTCTGCTGCTTCTGTTCATGGTTGGCACATCACAGAACCAGGCAATAGAATGCTTCCAATGGCAGTCACTAGTTACATAATTCTTATGAACAAGCTTGTTTTCATTCTTAAATCTGCACAGTAAAAGAGTTATACAGAGACCAACATTTGTTTCTAATGTTACCCAGAAAACTCGCTCCAATATTACTTAGAAGCCCCTCATTCTACTTAATTTCACCTATTGCATGACAAAATTTATACTCTATATCACACTCTTGCTCCTAAAAAAGTAACAATAATTAAATATATCTGCCTGTTGTTCACTAGGATCTTGTTATATAATTTTTTATACTTCACTGTGTAATAACAAAAATGTCCTCTAAAATACAAAACTATTAAATGAAAAATATTTCAGTTTTCAATGTCACTATTTCTTTTGATTCTGTATTTTTTTATTTTTATAATTATTCCACTTGTTATATACCAATGCTGATTCTCTCCACGGTAGTTTTTCTTATGAATGATATAGAGCAAATGGTCCTAATTTAAAGTTGATATGTAAAGAATACTGCTTGTAAGTGCAATAGGTAAGCTCTATTTTAATCCTTTACTTGAATTAGATCAGAAATTACTCAGTGGCTTTGATAGCTACATCATTTTATAACATCAAAATGCACTTAATTAAAAATATTTCTGGGGTATGTCTGGGTGGCTTAATCGGTTGAGTGTTCTCTCTGTCAAATAAATAAAATCTTTAAAAAAAGGCGGGGGGGGGCGCCTGGGTGGCTCAGTTGGTTAAGCGACTGCCTTCGGCTCAGGTCATGATCCTGGAGATCTGGGATCAAGTCCCGCATCGGGCTCCCTGCTCGGCAGGAAACCTGCTTCTCCTTCTCTCAGTCCCTCTGCTTGTGTTCCTTCTCTGGCTGTGTTTCTCTCTGTCAAATAAATAAAATCTTAAAAAAAAAAATTTGGTTGAGTGTCTGCCTTTGGGGTTCAGCTCAGGTCATGATTTTATGGGTCCTGAGACTGAGCCCTGTGTGGGGAATCTGTGCTCAGCAGGGAGTCTACGTGAAGATTCTCTCCCTCTTCCCCCACTCTCTGTCTCAAATAAATAAATGCGTTTTTTAATGTATCATATGCACTAGCGATATAAAAAACACCTTAATTTGACTTTGAAGAATGTTATGTGGCATTGTTTGACAGTTGTTGCCTTGGCAGCATTTTTTATTTAAAATCTTAAGTCACTTGGCTCCCTGTTATCCAATCACAAATGTATGGCTGACAAATTCACCTCATCTCACGGTGCAGCTTTCCCCTGAAGCTGTCTGCAACACGGAGGTCCTGGACATGATCAGGGAAAAATGAGACAACTGAATGTACAGAATATGTATGTAATGACCAGAGAGAATTGTCATATTTCTCTTGACTGTGAAAAAAATCCACTTATCTCTTCAATCACTCACAAAAAATGAAAAACCGTGGTGTCCTACAGCATGGATTTCTCTCCATTTCATATCTATAGGGATATTTGGCAAGATTTAAAAATTAAGACTCTAAGAATGTTCCTTTTGGGGGAAAAAGGAAAGTCATCTGATTTTGTAGCTATCACTGTTTGTAGCAGTAAATGTGTAATAATCTTCAAGTTCCAGCACATAATCAAATGACAAGTACTTACCCTGTGCTGCCCTAGATCAGTGCTTCTCTATCAGGTGCAATGTTACTCCTGGGGAACACTGGGCCATGTCTGGAGAGAATTTTGGTTGTCACCCTTGGGGGTGAGAGGAGAGGAACTGCAGGCATCTAGTGGGGAGAGACCGGAGGTCCTCCCGAACAACCTCCGGGCCCAGAAAAGTCTCCACAACAAAGAATAGCAGACCATAACGAAAATAATGTAAGAAGACCTTGGTAGGTTAAAAGAAATCTATCGTTTTTTTTTTTTAAGTCCTCAGAATGCGAAATTTCTGTGGAAAAAGTTAATTCTAAGAATACATCTTTTTTAAAGAGATATCTAAAATTTCAATTGTTGAAATCCAGATGAAAGCTGCTCAGTGACCAACTCTGACAGATAGGGAATAATTTGGTGGAGGTGACAGAGCAGGGGGTATTTTGTGGTGACTTCCGTAGTGCACAAACACAAAGCACCCCTGTGAGCTGCCCTTTGAAGAAGGAAAAAAACTGTCTCTCAAGCAGAGTGTATGTAGCTCATTAGTTACCTAACTGGACTCTCTGTTCTTTTTAAGAGAAACTTCCTCTGGGGTTGGGAATAGGGGGAGGGGGCACTCAAGGCATGGGAGGGGGCGGACAGTTTGCAAGGCTGAGGAATACAAATCTTTGAGGTGACTAAATTAAAAACATGCTATGAAGCTATAAACTCACTACCGAAAACTGTGGCCTCAGGTCAGAGTCCCTGCAGGAGAGCCGTTTCCTCAATGCCTGCGCTTGTTAACATTTTCTGTAAGGAGCAGCCCAGGGCTAAGTCAGCTCTGAGCAGGACTCTGGAAGCCCACATCAAAAATGACAACAGGCGGCCGGTGTGATGAGGCCTCGGTGGGAAGTTCACCCTGTGTGAGGATTCTGTCCCGGCACACCCCGGGAGAGCAGCAAGGACGAATGTAAATGTTCTGTTTCATTGAAAATCACTTTGGATTATACAAAGCCTATTCTTTTTCACTTGAAAAGCTACCCATTTTTGCATTCATATGTGCAAGAGATGATTGTCCTTGGGCCACAGAACTACCCAGTGACAATTCCTGTGCATGTTTTCTCCCCACAGTTTAGATGGCCTGATTTCACAGCGCTCCATGCCCCTTATCGCGGGTAACCCGGCATCCTTCATTTCTCTGATGACTATGCTTCATAGCTCCAGGAAAAACAGACAAAGAATGACATCATCTACCTGTGTGAATGAAAAATGGTTTTAAAGCAATGTTAGGTAAAAGACAATGTTCTCTTTTCTAGTATGTTTTATTTATTCCAAAAAATTCCTACCTCAATTCATTGGTTTCAATGGGAGGGGGTACATTTTTACCTCCTCCCTGTCCCCTTTGCCCCACTCCAGGACAGTTGGCTCTACTTAGAGATGTTTTTTGGTTATTGGGATTGGGGGTTCTTGCTGGAATCCCTTACTAGCGAGAAGAGGCCAGGAATGCTGTTGAAAGTGCTGCAATTCTCAGAATAGACTCTTCCTACAAAGAAGTATCTGACCACAGTATTGATAGGGCAAGACTGAGAAAGTCTGGCTTAATCCAATGTCAAGGACATAAATAGAATTCAGTGTTAAATATTACAACTACTTATGAAGGAAACTCAGTAATAGTGCTGGGAGTCAGAAGATTTTGCTTCAAACTTGCTGGACATTTTAAAGATAATCACGTTCTAGATTTTGAGCCTGGAATTAGTTGAAAAATATTTCGACTCACATTTACTCAGTCACACCACTTTAAAAATACCTCTCTGTCCAAGAAAAAAAATTAGTTTAGTTACAATTAAGTTATGAGTAATAAAGTCCTGGAATATCAAACTCGACATATAAAGAAATAACAGGAGTTCATAAATGAATGAGTTATTCATGTAACCAGAAATGACAGCTTTACCTATAATGCCAGCAATGCCACATTTAAATCCCTTTATGTCGGGTACCTGGGTGGCTCAGTCAGTTCAGTGGCTGCCTTTGGCTCAAGTTATGATCCTGGGCCCTAGGGTCAGATCTCCTGTTGGGCTCCCTGCTCAGTGGGTAGCCTGCTTCTCCTTCTGCCTCTGTTACTTCCCTCTGCTTGTGCTCTCTCTTTCTCTCTGTCAAATAAATAAATAAAATCTTTAAAAAAAATAGATCCCTTTATGTCATAATTATTACATTAAAATTGAAAATCTCAAAGGCTCCAAATATACCTAGACTGTTATAATTTCAGGACACCTAGGTCAAAACTCAAAAGAATACTAACTTAAAAATATAAGGGGAATGTCACATAATTATTGTTTTCTTTTTAATTATCTGCCTGCATTTTCATATTACAAGATCGAGCATAGTAAAGCCAGAGGCCTGAGATGAAAATTATTTCCGAAAATACTTGTTCTAAATCATTTTGACTTCAGGACCGTGAGCTGTTTTCTTGGGCCAGATTCTTAGTCTTGATCCTATAAAAAATAAAACTCAGCCTCCATGGCTGGATTCATTATGAATTATGTTAGTGCTCGGTTGTTGTGATCACTTAGGTGGTCAGCATTGGTTACATGACACAGTGTTCAGAATATGTACTTTATGTAATTCATCATGCTTTTGGCATTTTCTTGCCTTTAAGTGTTTATATTTTCTTTTATATTTGGAAGTACTAAAATAAATGAAGCACTTTTTCTGCCAAATTTAGCAAGCTCCCAAATAACACCTTCTTATACACTGTATAAATAAAGTCTTTGTGCCAATGGAAGATGTACTTAGCAACTTTCAGATTTCTACAGGTAGAAACACATGACTGTTTGTTTGAAATCTTCATGTCTGTCAAATCAACCTATGCCACTTTGGATAAAACACATGACAGCACTTGCTGTGAAATTTGAAGAACTGTTTTTAATATTGTTCTCACTGATCGATTTTCATGAAACTCTTTCAAGATGCATTGTTTTATTAGATGAATTTAGGAGCAGCCTCTGAGCTATGATATGGGCCATCTCTATTTATCACTGGGTTAACAATTTAACCATCTCCACTCCAGCTGCTCTTATCATCCACAAAGAGACAAGCCCACTCTAATTAAAGTCAGATTACATGAAATTCTAAAGTTTTTCTTTAGATAGTACCTTGAAAAGGAACTCTAGAAATGTGATTCAAATCCTCGTCGGTCAATAACTAGCCATTAGCCATTGGCCTGTGGGGATATGATCACTGGGTCTCAGTTGCCTCCCATGTAAAATGCAAGAGGTGCATGAAACTGTAAACTCATCTCATTAAGCATATCCCTTAGAAAATATTACCCTTATAAGATAGTTGAGTTTTTGGAAATGTTATTTTAAATTTGATGAACTATTGCCATTCTTGATGTCATTATGTGCACAGTTGAATATCTAACAGATAATCTCAACATTTAAAGCTCTAAAAATGATGTGTTTTAAGTTACCATTTGAAATTTTAAGGCCTCTCTTATATTTTTAAGAGATCAAGAGAATATTTTAAATGTATTATTGTAGACATAATTTGTGTTCGTTTCTATCAAGAAAAACTGCATTGATTCCTTTACTCATAAAATTTGAGCAACTTATTTATGTCTTTCATATTTAAAGTTGAAGTCCCTAAAATAACTTAATAATTAAGTGTGCATATACCAGAAACTTCCTACTTGTGATTTTGAACCACAATTCCTTTTTTTTTGGTCAGAGAGGGAAAGCAAGAGCACAAGCAGTGGGGGGTTGGGGGGGTGGGGAGCAACAGGCAGAGGGAGAAGCAGGCTTCCTGTCTACCAAGGATCCCGATGTGGGACTTGATCCCAGGACCCCGGGATTATGACCTGAGCTGAAGGCAAAAGCTTAGCTGACTGAGCCACCCAGGCATCCCTTGAACAAGAATTCTTATGATTATTATATTACCCTAATTTACAATGAACTACTTGTTATTATCAAACACAACACTGCTATTTGAGAATCATTGTATGGCATTGTCATAAGAAAGAGAGAGCCGAAAATAAAAAGCAAAATGAAACCAAACAAAAAAAAAAAAAAAAAAAAGGAAGAGATTCTTAGGAGCTATCAGTCTGGTTGGGAAAAGCTCCTCTGCAACAAATGTTGAAATGTGTTCACTAAGGTTCACTAAGGTTCATTGTATTTACAGAAGGACATAAAAAAGCAAACACATGGTTTGTTGAAGTCCCT
Source organism: Spilogale gracilis (assembly GCA_004023965.1). Lineage (NCBI taxonomy): Eukaryota > Metazoa > Chordata > Mammalia > Carnivora > Mephitidae > Spilogale > Spilogale gracilis. The sequence goes on along the minus strand of PITA01002602.1, from coordinate 114,985 downwards.
TTCCTCTATCTCATCACTCTTTGTACCTCTCCCCCACCACACATGTGCCCAAGAAGAATTGTTAGCTAACCTGAATCACCTTACTGTCAAGGTGCACACCAGATGCTGTCTGTACTCCAGGGGGTCCAACCTCTACCTTTAGTGTGCGCTGCTGTTATCACCACTCATTGGAATTCTAAGTGGCAGACTGGGGTAGGCCAAAGTTTCTTCTCAACTGGAGAAATAACAGGGATTTTTTGGAAGGGATTTTTTCAGCTTCTACAGCACATTTATTTTGTAAAGGGCAAAAGAAATCTCAGAGGGAATTTGGAATGAAGAAAAGACAGGTTAAAGCTCTAGCCAATATCAACAACCCCCAAGGTCTCATAGAGTAAGTCTGACAAGTTTAAGGCTCATAGAGGGGGAATGAAGCGGGGGTGATGGCAAGCTAACCTAGGTCACGTGGTCCCCCATTCATGGCTGTTCACTCCCAGATCTACTCCTTTCCAGTCTCTGGGTCTGAAGACTACTCACTCTTCTAACATCAGGAAAACTCTATATAGAAAGGAAGAGATCCTCAACCTCAGGGTCCTTTATGATTCTGGCAGCAGAGGATTTCCTTTATGTTCCTTTTCATATTAGAGATTTATGCCCATTACAAAACAAGTAAATTCTCTTTTGCTGGCTGTTCTTTCGCAATATTCCCCATACTCGCACCAACCTGGGACTGTGTTTAATGAATGTTGTTCTTTTTCTCATTCAGAGTGTTTTAAAAATAAGGACATTTGGGAAAGACTTGTCATTACCTTCTTCACATAGCTAATATATTTATAATAATATTAGTAAACTGCATATAAAGAGTGATTTGTGCATTTTTGCTGAAATACTTTCAGTATATTAAAAAAGAATATTCATTTGTACTTTCATAATTTAAACTCCTAAAATTTGCCATTTAAAAATATTCTATTTTCCAAAAGATTGCACTATTGTAATGTTCATGCTATTTTATGTTTAGCTGGCACTATTTAAATGTGTGAAGCAAATTATGTGGAAGAAAAGCAGATGTATTGGTGAACTGTCTTCTGACAAGCTTTTCATTTGCATGTCAAAAGTTCAGGTCATTTGGGTAGTTGACAATTCTATTACTTGGCAGCAATTTAAAAAAAATATTTTTTTTCCTAAGAAATTGTAGTAGCTATTTTTGGAAAGTGCCTACTTTCTATGAAAAGCCTATCTTGGAACATACATAAATTCAGTGTGATGCTCCCACCTTTTCTTAGTCCCTTCTTCTTTTTCTTTTTCATTTTCTTTTTTTTTTTTTTATAGTAGGAGTTTAAAGCTTTTATGATGGAGTGGCTCCTCTTTATCAAAAGCAATACAGAAAGATCTTACCATGGCAAATGTTACTAAAGTATACAACCATGTAAACACATTGCTAGGACCCTGAAAGGGACCTGTGTAAGCCAGGAGCCCTGAAACCCACTTTAGTAGTTCCAACATAATTTCATTGCTGTTTTATTCCTGAACTTATTCACACTGGGATTTAATATTGCTTTTCTTTCTTTCATGTGGGAGAATGCTCATGTATGGGATTTTTACCTGACTCTACAAAATTACTGGGAGATAAACAAAAGGGTTCTGATATAAGAAACTGCCTTGGGCTCAGGTCATGATCCCTGCATGGGGTCAGGCTCTCTGTTCAGGCAGGGAGCCTGCTTCTCCCTCTCCCTCTGCCTGCTGCTCTGACTACTTATGCTCTCTATCTCTCTGTCAAATGAATAAATAAAAAAATTTTAAAAGAAAAGAAACTCACTTCCTGACATCTAGACTATATATGACTCTTCCTTTCTCCCTTTTCCCTCCCAGCACAATCCACATCTAGCCTAGTGATCTACTTATTTTGTTGAGAGCAGATATCAAAGGAGTCTAGCGGGGAGGGAAGTTTCTTTATCTTGGAATATGCTCTCAGGTCTCAGTTGATTCAGTTCTGGATTCAACTCTGATATGTTTTTGGGAAATATAAGTAAAAACAAAATCACCTTTGAACACAGAAATCCTCTCCACAAATGTAGTAGAAAACCCCTCCACTTTTATTAATGAATAAGCATTAAACCAGAATGTGATGAGTATCACAAACAATCCACTAAGAGATTGTGAAGACAGAAAGAAATCTCATGCCCCTAATACAGCCATACAGATACATTCCATTACATATGTGTTTTCAAGATTCAGGATAAAAATTAACTAGTCCTCATGGAAGAGAACTTTGATAGTCACAAATAGCTCATCCCGACTTTACCCTAATTAGAGTCACTATCTATGGTAATTGTTTGGCTTTATTCAGAGAGAAACAAACTTCTACTACTTTTATGACAGGAGCTAGTTTGGCAATTTGGAGCAAGATACCCATCACCCATCACAAGTTACTACCCTCCCACAAAAACCGAAGATAGGGGTCCAGTCTCCCTTAATGTTGACATTTTCAAATGATGGCTCCCAGGTCCTTCACAGGGCCCTGGGTCATAAAGTTAACAAAAGGCCCATCTAGTTTTCAAAAGGATATATAAATATATTTTAAGGAGAAAGTACCTAAGATTACAAGTTTTCTGAGGTAAAAACTCTAGGAAAAAGGTTGGGAGAAAATCTTTTTCTTTATTTTCAGTAGGAAAGATAAAGCCTTATATATTTAATTCATATTTGCCCTTACAATGTCAGAGAAAAAATATAGGTCAGTGATAGAGGATTTTGTTACAAGAATCTCATGAATCATCTTTTGCAAGGACTTGTCCTATTGAAGCTTGTCTTGTCTAGATGTTGTTTTTCTTAAATTTCCTTTTTTAATTTGAGAGAGAGGAGCATGAGTTGGGGGGTAGGTAGAGAGGGAGAAAGAGAATCTTAATCAGGCCCCAAGCCCAGTGTAGAGCCAAACATGGGGCTAGATCTCATCACCTAAACTGAATTCAAGAGTTGGATGCCCAACCAATTGAGCCTCTTCTTAGATTTTTTAATACCAATTCTTTCCAAGGATTTTTTTGATATTAAAAACCAAAGTAATGTATATATTTTTTGCTACATGCAATGTTCTTTTCTGACTCCATCTCATGTCTGTATCTCTGTAGTTCTGTAATTCTATAGCTATAAAAGAGGACTTAGTACACCAAGTGTCAGTATTTGGTTGACAAAGGTTTGTAGTTCTACCCCTGCTATGACATTCTCCAACTATACAATGTTGGAGACATCTTGTTGCACAGAATTCCCTATTTACTTGAGAAAAGCATAAAATCCATTTAGTTTAAAAACGTTTGTAATTTGGCTCCCACTTTCAGTAATATAATTCTACTTGGTTAAAAAATGTGTTACCTTTTTCTTAAATTATATATTTTTAAACTTTTTATAACATTTCATACTATTGTTCATCATTTTCTCTTTGAAACTTTGTTGTTAGTATAGAGAGGAACATTGGGAATAATTAGACCATGTTTCTTGTGTTAGAGATGAGGAAAGAGTGGCCACAGAAGATGAGAGTCTTTTCCAAGTTCACATACTTAGAAAGTATCTAGACACAACTATCCCAGTTCTCTTCTCTTCTTTATCTCTGCCAGAAGATGCTTTTTTACTTGGCAAGAAATAAGTTTCAGTCAAGTTTCTTTCTTTTGTCTTTACTTATCTTACCTCATTCTACCAAATGGTTTATATAATCAACTCTATATGACTACAAAAGACCATAGATATAGGAGTAAGAATTTGAATCTTTGTTCTGTTGTTTCTATTACCTTGTAAACATGTCACACTGAATTCAACAAGTATAGGCCCCTTAAAGGATTTGTAAACCCAAATGCTCTCAGAAATAAAGGAGGTAATATAAATGAATTAAGTTGGTGGTATAAGACAATATTAGATATTGAAAATCAGTCGTCTAAGTTTCCATCTCAAGAAACTAGAAATAAATTGGCAAGTTAAATCAAACTAAAGTACAAGAAACGGAAATATATATCTATATATTTATATATAAATATATATATATTTATATATATTTAAGCAAAAACCATGCCAACTAAATATAAAATAATTATATTGAGAAAATAAATAAAACATGTAAATAAATGTGCCACATTTAAGATGTGGTACATATATACGATGGAATATTACGCCTCCATCAGAAAGGATGAATTTCCAACTTTTGTAGCAACATGGACTGGATTGGAAGAGATTATGCTGAGTGAAATAAGCCAAGTAGAGAAAGTCAAGTATCACATGGTTTAACTTACTTGTGGTGCATAAGGGGTAATATAGAGGACAGTAGGAGAAGGATAGGAAATGGGAAGTAGAGTAATTCAGGGAGAGAAACGAAACATGAGAAACTTTGGACACAGAAACAAACTGAGGGACTTGGAGGGAAGGGGGTGAGGGGACGGAAGAGCCTGATGGTGGGTACTGAGGGCATATATGGCATGGAGCATTGGGTGTGGGGCATAAAAAATGAATCTTGGAACACTGAAAAAATAAAATAAATTTAAAGTAAAAAGAAAAAAAAACTTGTTCTTCAAAAAGGTTATATATATATATATATTTAGTAAAACTAATCAAGAAAAAAGGCAGAAATTATAAAATATTAATGCCAGTAATTTAAAAGAGTATCACTACAGATAGCACGAATTTAAAATTTTTTTCCAGGTCCATTGAAATAAAATTTAACATATAACATATTAGTTTAAAGTATACAACATAATGATTGATATATGTATATGTTGTGAAATAACTACCACACTAAGTTTAGTTAGCAAACATCACCTCACATAGTTATAATTTTGTTTTCTTGCGATGACAACTGTTGAGATCTACTTTGGTAACACTGTATAAATATAATACTGTACTGTTAACTATAGTCACCATTCTGTACATTATATCTCAGAAATTGTTACCTTATAACAGGAAGTGTGTATCTTTGGATCACCTTCACCCATTTCACCCACCCTCACCCCCATCCTCACTATCCTATCTTTGATAACCACCAGCATCTTTTCTGTATCTTTGAGTTCAAGGTTGTGTGTGTGTGTGTGTGTGTGTGTGTGTCCATGAGCATCAAGTGTTTAGATTCCACATATAAATGAAATCACTTGGTATTTGTCTTCTTCTGTCTGGCTTATCTCACCTAGCATAATGACCTCAAAGTTCATCCATGTTGTTACAAATGGCTGGATTTCCTTTTTTTTTTCATAGCTGAATGATATTACATTGTATATATGCACAGAACACATTTTTTTTTGTTTTACCCATTCATCCACTGATGGACACTTAGCTTGTTTCCATGTCTCGGCTATTGTAAATAATGCTGTATGAAATATGAGTTTGTAAATATCTCTTAGAGACAATGATGTTGTTTCTTTCAGATATATAGCAAAAAGTAGAATTGTTGGATTATATAATAGCTCAGTTTTTAATTTTTTGAGGAAACTTCATACTGTTTTTCATAGTGGCTGCACCAATTAGATCTTATTATGAAATTTAAAGATAGTAAAAGAATATTAAATGTAATTTGTGTCAAGAAAGTTGTTGATTTATAGTAAATAAACAAATTTCTTGAAATTACAATATTCTCTACAAGAATTAGAAAGTCTAAAAATTTTTTAATGAGTTTATTCCATTATTAAAATCTTTGCTCTCCTCTCCCTTCAAATACCCTCTAGCCAATGTATTTTTTGTAAGTGGCACGAATCTTTACACAAACTGTACAAGGAAAAAGAAAACAATTTCTATTTTATTTTGAGAGAAAAGCAAAATGTTGCTATCAGAAGCTTACACTGGCATTACAAGAAAGGAAAAATGCAAAAGAATGTAAAAATATTAAAATATTAGCACACAACCAGAAAGAAATATAAAAAGGAAAATATATATCATAATCATTTACACCTTAGTCCAAGAATGTAAGAGAAGTTTAGAATTCAAAAAACAATCAATATATTTTACCAGATAATTAAGAGAAGGAGAAAGAGGGATCCCATGATCATCTCAGATGCAGGAAAAATAAACACACTGTGACACAAAATCTCAGTGAACTATGAAGAGAGAGGCACTTCCTTAATTTAAATATAGAACTTCTATAAAAAACTTACAGCAGATACCATAGTTAACTGTACATTAATGAAAGATTTTTTCCAGAGTTTAGAGCTGAGAAATTTTGCCCAGTATTGTCATTGATTTTCAAGGTCTTGGAGATCCCACCTGGTACAATTAGACAAGTAAAGAAATAAAAGTGAAATGAGCCCACAAATTACCAAAATTCACAAGTGATTTTAACAACTTGGAACTCTAATTGCTTACTATGAGGTAATTATACAGAAACAAATTGCATTTCTATATTCAGGGGCAAACAAATAGAAATGAAAGTAAAAACACAATGCAATTTACAATACCATCAAATAATGTTAAATCTCTAGGAAGGCAGCTAACAAAAATGTCCAAGGCATCTACAATTAAAACACAGAACATTCCTGAGAAAAATCAAGGAAGATCTAAATAAATGGAGGCATATACCATATTGCTCATGATTTGGAAAGCAAATATTGTAAAGATATAAATTATCTCAAAATTGATTTATGCAATATAATGTAAGTCAAAATCTCACAATACATTTTGAGAAAATTGCCAAACTATTTCTAAAACTTATGTGGAAATACAAATGAGCAAAATTAGTCAAGGCAGGGGTGGCTGGGTGGTTCAGTTGGTTAGCTGCCTTCTGCTCAGATATGATCCCAGGGTCTTGGGATTGAACTATGCATTGGGGCTCCCCACTCAGCAGGAAACCTGCTTTTTTTTTCTCTCTCTCTGTCACTCCCTTTGCTTTACTCTTCCTCTGTTGAATAAATAAACAAAATCTTTAAAAAAAAATAGTCAAGGCAATCTTACAGATTAACACGGGAAGGTTTATATTTCCATATATCATTTTTTTGTCAAATAAAGTTATAGTAATGTAGACACTGTAGTATTGGTGTAAGAATAAACTGCACAAAGAACCAGAGTCCAGAAAAAGACCCAAACAGTAATAGAGAAACAACTTATGACAAAGGTGTCACTGCAGTTTACTGGAGGTAGAAGTGATTCTTTTCAATAAATGGTGCTAGGTTGATTGTACATCCATATAGAAAAAAGTACCCTGACTTGTACCTCAACACCATCGATAAAGGTTGATTTCAGAAGAATGATAGTTCTGAAAGTCGAAGATATATAATAATTATTCAGGAAGAAAATATCAGAATATCTTCATGAATTTCAGATAGGCAACAATTTTGTAAACAGGACACGAAAATTCATAGAAGGAAAAATAAAAAAAATACATGAAATGAAGGAATGAATGAATGAAATGACTGAAAAAAGAATGAAATAAAAAATGATAAAATGGATTACATTAAAAGGGGGAATTTCTGTTCATTAAAAAACATTGTTAAGTGGGGAGCCTGGGTGGCTCAGTCATTAGGGGTCTACCTTCGGCTCAGGTCATGATCCTGAAGCCCCAGGACAGAGCCCCACATCAGGCTCTCTGCACGGCAGAAAGCCTGCTTCTCCCTCTCTCATTCCTCCTGTTTCTGTTCCCTCTCTACCTGTGTTTCTCTCTATCAAATAAGTAAATAAAATCCTTAAAAACAAAACAAAACACTGTTAAGTGATAAAAAGTCAAGCCATATAGTGGGAGAAAATGATTAGCAATACATACATCCAACAAAGTCTTAAATTTAGAATATATAAAGAATTTCTACAAATCAACTAGGAAGGGAAGGACACCTGAAAAAAAAAGTAGGTACAAGACTTTAACACACACCTCACAAAAGAGAATATGCAAATAGTCAATAGACTTAGGAAAAGTACTCAATTTTATTCATCCTCAGGGGAATGCAGATTAAAAGAATGAGTGATACTATTACACCGCTGTTGGAATAACTAAAAGGGAAAGGAAGGAAAAGGAAAAAAAAGATGAGGAAGACAACTCCAAATATTGGTGAGAATTGGGAGCAGTTGCAATGCCCACACACTTCTAATGGAAGTGTAAATTGGTACAATCACTTTGGAAATAGTTTTGGCAACATCTAACAAAGCTGAATATATACGTAACACATGACCCAGAAATTCTAATGTGAGATTAATTCTCACAAGAAATTGTGTGTATGCTCACCAAAAGATAAGGTGCCAGAATATTACAGCAGCATTATTTGCCACTGCCAAAATCTGGAAAAGAGCCAGTTGTCTATCAGTAATTGAATGGAACGACACAATTGATAAACTCGTGAATGGAAGTATAGAACAAAACTAGAATGAACAAGCTACAAAGTGCAGGAGGAATGAATCTCAAAAATACAATGATGAGTAATAGAAGCCATGCACACACAACAAACTGTATACTATTTATGTAAAATTTAAAAACAAGAAAAATAATCTGCTGTGCTAGAGTTGAGACAGCAGCGACCTTTGGAGTGGGGAAACAAATTTGCAAGGTGAAATTACTAGAAATAAGCACAAGGGGGGATTGGAAAGATTGCTAATGATCTATTTATTTTTTCTTGCTTTTCTAAAAATCAATTTTGCATTATATTTGCAAACATTCATCAAGCTGTGATTTTTTTTCTTTTTGCATCTTCCTTTCTTTCTCTCTTTTTTTCTCTCTCTCTTTCTTTCTTTCTTTCTTTCTTTCTTTCTTTCTTTCTTTCTTTCTTTCTTTCTTTTCTTTCTTTCTAATGAGAGAGAGAGAGAGAGAGTGAGCATGAAAGGGGAGAAAGTCAGAGGGAGAAGCAGACTCCCCAAGGAGCTGGGACAGTGATGCAGGACTCAATCCTGGGACTCCAGGATCACGACCCTAGCCAAAGGCAGTGGCTTAACTAACTGAGCCACCTAGGCACCCCAATCTTTTTGCAATTTTTCTAAAAAAATGCATTAGTGGACAGTTGGGAGCCTTATTTAGAGCAGGCATCAATTACTCAGCTTTAGCATGTGATTCTTATGCAAAAATTGGGCCCTAGTGTAGCAAGTTTTCTAGTTTTCCAAGAAAAAATAAAAATGTAAATTTTAAGTAAATCCTTTTCTTTTAATTCCAATATAGCTAACATTTACTGTTATAGTAATTAAATATTTTTATTTATTTTACTTTATTATTTTTTAAAAGATTTTATTTATTTAATAGAGAGAAAAACAGCAAGAGAGGGAACACAAGCAGGGGAAGTGAGAGAGGGAGAAGCAGGCTTCCCGCTGAGCAGGGAGCCCGATGCAGGGCTCCATCCTGACACTCAGGGATCATGACCTGAGCCGAAGGCAGATGCCCAACGACTGAGCTACCCAGGAGCCCCTTAGTTAAATATTTTTAAATGCTAGCAACCAATTCATATCAAAACAAGCACAAAAACAACAATGTTGGTCAAAAGATAATAATAACAGGGGCGCCTGGGTGGCTCAGTGGGTTAAAGCCTCTGCCTTAGGCTCAGGTCATGATCTCAAGGTCCTTGGATCCAGCTGCATCGGGCTGTCTGCTCAGCGGGGAGCCTGCTTCTTCCTCTCTCTCTGCCTGCCTCTCTGCCTACTTGTGATCTCTCTCTCTCTGTCAAATAAATAAATAAAATCTTTAAAGAAAAGATAATAATAGCCACAAGTTTTAGTGCTTGTTTTGAAATTCATCTCTCAGTTTTATAACAGGGATAATACCACACTGCACAATACTGATTTCAGCCTTTAAATGAAGAAATATATGGAGGGGCTTATTAAAATGACTGGTGTATGGCAAGTGATTGATAAATGGTGGCTATGCGTACGTTGCTGTTTGAAACTATAATGTGTCTCTTAAAATTTATCTAAATGATCTTTTATTTTGGTGGACCTTTTACTGCAGTCCCACACCATAACTATAACAGCATTGCATTTACCATAGAGGAGATACTCAATACAAATTTGTGGCTTAAATGTATGTGAACTGATTGATTAATAATGACTGATATTTATATACTTCCAAGTTTCAGCTTAGTTGACATTATTTCTATGGCATATATCATATCATGGAATATTATATAATGTTAGGATTCTGGAGATCATGGGAAATTTAGAGGCTAATTATAAATGATTTAGACTAAGTATAGATGATTTTCAGGTAGCTGGAGTTAAAGAAATGTATCATTAAAACACATGTAAAATGTGTTTCCTTCTCCAGCCTAGGCAGGTGGTAAGAATTGGTTCACAATATCCCTTTTGCTATTTGTGAGCTCCCTCTTGCTTTCTTTATATTCTTTTAAAATAGTTGCGAGCATCCCTCATGGGGCAGAAGAGGGTAGTCTCATAGGTGCCACCACTGCACTGACTCATTCACTTAGGCCACCTCTCTCGCCAGCTTTGGTCTTCCTTATTTTTAGCACCAATGGCATGTCTCCTTCACTCCAGCCCTTGCTAAAAGTACTGATGCTACTGGTACCTACCGCTGCTGCCGAAATCCCCAGACATACACATCAAGGCGGCCGACCTACACCACCGAGGGTGTCAATGTCTATGCCCAGGGCCAGTGAGTCCTGTCAGAGTGGAAACTATCGGCACCATATCCTACTGCTGTCGAAGCAGCCAGGAGCATGTCTCTGACACCTCATACTATAGCACTTTTAGATTTCAGTTGCATGTTTGCTGTAATACTCTTTCCAAGATCGGAAGCCATGGGAGTTGAACTGGTGCTAGATCTTAGCAAGCAACATAAGATATTATGCATGGAAGAGGAATGGCTGGAGGGAGATGTCAAGTTAAAAAAACAAAAACAGAAAAGCCAGGAGCTCCAGAAACAAAGAGGGATGGAAAAAGCTCTTTATCTGCAGGAAGGAAAAAATGGCTTCAAAAGAGAATTGAAGTCTATTCTAATGTTAGGATTTCAACCAGTTTACCTACTGCTTCTGATGTAAACAAACAAGAGAGGGGACCCTTGAGTTAGGGGCTTGGAATTCAGTTGCCTTGAACTGAGAAGAAACCTACCAGCATCATATTTATCCACCGGGGCTGGATACAGCTCCAGAACCTGGTTGTGCTGAATTGTTTTTGTGCATCATGTTTCTCTACTCAGGGGAAACTGACCCTTCCACTTTAATGGTATTTTCCAGACTTGAATATTAGCTCATAAGAACCTTAGAAACCGGCAAGTCCAAAGCACCCATTTTGCCAATTACAACGTTGACAGTCACTTGGAGAGGTTAACTAATTTGTAGAAATCATTCAGCTAATTATAGCAGAAATACACCTAGATTCTAGGTCTTTGTTTTTCAGTTGAGGACTCCATTCACTCTATCACTATGGCAGAATTTTTCTAATCCTTTCTTCAGAATGGGTTTACTCAGAAGAATGAATGGAACAAACTAGAAAGGCACGAGTAATGGTGTCATTTCACTATTTCTCGCTTGAACTATACTGCGTCCATTTGCATGAACAACACTGCACACATTTTAATCCACTAAGGAAGAAAGTAGAGAAAGTTATCTCTCCTTTTCAAGCAACAGCTGATATTATTGTGTTGGTTGCATGTTGCTAACTTTTTAAATATTTAAGTGTGCTACTTTGTAAGTGAGGTCCAAGACTAGCCATGGTGAATAGCTAATAAATATGACAGCAGATATTAAAAATTAAGATTAAATTTCACCACTTCAATAAACATGATGAAGGAAAGTATCAATAGGTGATAATGTGATTTTGAATTTATTCTATTTCATAATTAGGTACACCTCTACGAAAGTAATATACGCACCATTCATTTGTAAGCTATGCCAAGAGGTGGGAGTCTCAACTCAAATGTCACCTCTTGGGTTATGCTTAGGCTGGCTTCACCAATGATACCTTAAATGAGCCGAAAGAGAATTTTCCTTGAAAATGTAACAGTCAGTTTGACTTAACTTCTCTTATGATTAATTCTTTCCTAGATAGGGAGGAAAATACAGTGTTGGGGAAGTTATTTATTTAGAATTTTAAATTCTTTGAAATAAAAACCACACCATCAAATGCCATCCTGAGTGAAAAAGGAAAAGAAATGTGAGCTTACGCACAACTTTAAAAAGAGCTTAATCTCATTGTGTTTTTCTTGAGAAAGTAAATATCATGCATGTGCGTGGTACATAGAATATGTTGCTGGTCAACAAGTTCATATACTTTTCAAATAAGACAGGATGAAAGTCAATGTGTTCTCTATGTACCATAAACCCTTTTAAAACTTGTGTTTTAAAATGATATAACTCATTACAAAAAACGGAATGAGACTTAAATGTACAAAAAAGAGAATACTATCACTCAACAATCTGACACTCCGAGATAATCAGTGTTTTCCTCTTGGGATACTCACCTCTGGACAGCCTTGCACACACACATTTGTGTTCACACACATGGACTCTTACATGAATGGAATCTTACAAAATATGCTCTGCAGAACTTACTTTCCCCATTCTTGAATAAACTGGTTTGTTTCACAGGAAGATGGATAAAGTCATCATGAATGTGTGCTTGAGAGTGACCTTTTAACTGACCTTCAGTTGTATACACTTTCAACACGGGGGCGAAGTGAGTGCTACTTATTATACAACACTAATAATATTTCAGAGGGCAAATATCAGAGTTTTGATAAGACACCATTAGCTGGAAGCCCCACCCGGGAGGTAAATTTGCATGTTTCTTACACTTACTCCTTTTTAAGATTTGTATTATGAAAATTTAAACAAAAAGAAGAAGAATTTATACAATGACCTGTACTTCAACTCACCAATTGTTCACACTTGGCTGTATTTTCTTTGTCTGCCTGCCTGTGAAACGCTCAGTGTAATCTGTTTGATTTTTTTTCTGAAGCATTATAAAAAATATCATGACACTTTGCTTTTAAAGACTTCAGTCCGAGTAAATAAAAAATTAGCAACATTCTCCTACATTCACATTCATATTTTCATACCGTTACCACATACTTCACAAAATTACCACAAGTGCCTTAATATTATTTAATATTGAGAGTTGACTGAGTCTGAAAGCCAACTTATACAAGTCAGAAAAAAAATTTTCCTTTTCATTACAGTTAGTCAGTTTGGTTCTCTTAACACAAATAGGTTTTTAAAAGCTAATTTTACCATTGATTTTTGATTTTATCTTGCAAGTATGTTATGTAATTTCCAGGTGAACATGAATACAAATATAACTATAATAACAGTGTGTGCACATGTAGAACAGTAAGATATTTTCTGTGTCACGATGAAATTTTGTCAGGTGAATACTGGGTGATGTGAATTTTGCACACAATTTACTTTGCACTTTATTTTTTGTATACGTAGAGAATCCATGGGGTGTCAACATATGTAAACTATGAAAGAGATGTTTATATCCTTTGACATGGAAGCACTACGTTTGCATCGTTAGCCCCTCTTCTATTCAGAAAACCTAGATTCACTTTAAAACTATTACCACGGAACATCAGGCAGCAGGTCATTATCTTCAAACGCAGTACAACACGGACTTGGTTCTTATAACGCTAAGAAACAAAGATAAAGCCACAGCCGGCAAATACAAGCTGACTTCCAGGGATTTTTCTCATCTGAATCCTTTGGGACCACAGGGATAAGTCTAATAGGATGGAGTTCCTCATCAGTCATGAGTCAGCTGATGAGGACCAAAATACATACTTTCTTTCATAGAGTCACTTTTGTCATTGATATGGTCCTCTTCTCCCCTAGCCTTTTTCTCTTTTCCATCACTTGTTTACCATTGCAGTGACGATCCACAGCATGGTAACAAGGCAAGACATCTTTCCTTATTTATATATTTCTAGGTATAGCAGCCATTTGCCACCTATCCTAGGTATTCTCCAGTCATGCGTTATTTAAACAAAGGCAACTGTCTTAAGTTAGGATGTATCTATTACCCAGGGGCAGAGACTGCGGTGAACTCCATGTTTGTGTCATGGGAAGGGAGTGGGTCTTCGTTGAAGAGGCATTGCATGGAAAAGCCATGTGAATGCTGATCTGCATTCAGACGGCTGTGCTGGTCTTCTCTGCAGCAACAGGGGAACTCTAACCTGGGCATTGAACTCAGCACCTGAAACTGTGAGGTTGGAGCACTGCCTCACCCTTGAGAAAGCCTGTGCAGTGAGACTCAGATGGTTGCTTCCTGCCCCACAAGCTGTCCTCCACTCAGCCATTGGAAAGAAGTTCCGCAGGAGGGCAGGGCAAAGACCACAATCCCTGAGCCCGTCCAACACAGAGGACTTTTATAAGGTAGTTACTGCAGACTAAACTGTGAGCAGGCATGGTTAAAAAGGGAACCACTGACTTCCTGTGTGCACGCGCTCCTGTCTGCAAAGTCGAGGCTGTTTAGTTCATCGCAGAGGAAGTGCCCTCAGCACCCCGGAGGTGCTGCTCCCAGGGGCTTTGGGTTGTGGGTGAGGAAGGCATTCTGTAGTGAGATGAAAGGCCACGTTCCCATTGTTAAGGTCACTGTGCCTCTGGTTGGGTTTGTCCCTAACTCACCGCCGCAAGTCATGGATGTGGGGCCCGCAGAGGCCTGCTCAAGGGTTCCCAGCACACACTCTGCAGCTGCACCACCCCACTAGGAGGAGTGAAACCAGGGAGCCTTGTAGGCTGAACTCATTTCCGCCCACATCAGAAGCAACAGAGGGGTTTGTGCAAAACTACATTTGAGCCCTCCATTAGCTGTTTTACATCTTACAGACGAAGATGCCACTTCCTACACCCTGTGTTAGTGGGGAACCACGTGGACATACTGTCATATAAGTACCTAGCCCTAAATGTGCTAAAGGCTTTGAGAAGCTTTCCTTACTCACACTTGCTTTCCAGTGACCTTCTTCACAAATAAACTGTACTTCCTTCTCCCTCCTGAAGGAAGGAAGGAAAGAAGGAAGGAAGGAAGGAAGGAAGGAAAGAAGGAATGAACAAAGGAAGGAAGAAATGAATGAAGGAAGGAAGGAAAGAAGGAATATGCTAGATATAATTCTAGAAGTATTTGTTGAAGAGTAAATCATTGACTATTCCACTGGAAGAAAGGCTTGTCCCATGTGGTTACCCAGAGCACTTTCTGTTGCAACTATCACAAAATTTGACTCAACCTAATTTGAGCAAGGTGGTAAATTATTGGTTAATGCAAAATAAAACACTTAGGACTATCACTAGGTTAGAAATAACTAGACTTAACACATGAAAATATCATGTTTTTCACACACCTCTTAGTTCTCCTACCTATGGTTGCATCTATGCTATCTTGACTTTAGCTTTAGAAATGGTATGGTAGCAAGAGAAGGTCCAAACTCCAGCCTTTTTAACTTTTAAATTTTCAGACTAGCAGAAAAAAAAATAAAATAAAAATCAAAAAAGGAAAGTTTTTTCTCAGAAATACCAGTTAGGTTCGCCTGAGCCAAACTGATTCTGATTGGGTTATGTGCCCATTGCGGAGCCAATTTCTCTGGCCAGAAGAGAGCACTGATGGGCTTAAGGCCAAGTCATGCACTCCACCTGTGAAGGCAATGTCTTCAGAGCCACAGGGGCTAACAGTAGAGAGGGGGGCATACTCAGGGAGTCACTAGAAAGAGGAAGAATGAAACTGGGTGGCAAAACAATGGGTCAATCATAGAGTAATGAAGGAAATACTTGGCTCCTTTAAACCAAGATTTGGGAAGTTGGGAGCTTCATTTATTGCTTAATTACAAATGGGAAAATCAGAAAAGTCATCTCCTATTTGATTTTAGTGTAACTCTTACCACTCAGTGTAGATCTTTTAAATGGGATTTTTTTTTTTCATTTTGATAATGGAATTGTATTTATGGCACCAAGAAAACTAATTATTTTGATCAATACAGCCAAAATTGTTGATTCATATGGCCCAGTGGTGAAAGATATTTGTAAGGGATAAGGCTAGTGAAATAGTCATTTTTAGACAACAATTTAATTTTTTAAAAAAAACAATAGTTGTTTTTTTAAAAAAATTAAATGTAGTTTTCCATGATCATGTTTATCTTAAGAGCCACACTGTTTCTTCATTATTGTCTAACAAACTATGCCAAAAACTATAGCTTAAAACAATTCACTATTATCATATCTCATGATTCCGGAAACCAAGAATTTAGGTAGGACACAGTGCAGATGATTCATCTTGCCCTGCTATCCAGGGCCTCAGCTGGAGTCACACAAATGTCTGAGGGCTAGAACAATGGAAGACTGCTGAGTATCTCTTTTTAATCAAGATCTCACTCTGCCAAATCCAGTCTGCAGCCTATTGTATAGCTCATGAATTAAGATTTTGAATTTTTTTTAATATTAAAAAAATCTGAAGAAGAATAATGTACCGTGAAACCTACAACATTTTTTTAACCCTCAAATAAAGCTCTATAGGAACACAGCCACACGTATTTTTAAAAATACTGTCTATTCCCTGCAACCATATATCCTATGGTTTAGCAAAACCTAAGATATTTGCTACTTGACCCTTAAGAGAAAAATTTGCTGACTTCTACTTTAAATGACTTCTACATGGGCTACCTTAGGCTTAAGGCTTCAAGAGTAAGTATTCGGAAGGACAGGAAATGGAAGGGGCCATTTTCTTAAAGTCTTGTCTATTGTTCAAGTAATGTCCCAGAATGTGTTGCTGGGGCGCCTGTGTGGCTCAGTCTGTTCAGCAGCCTTCTCTTGATTTTGGTTCATGTCATGATCTCAGGGTCCTGAGATCAAGCTCCACCCTGTATGAAGCATAGAGCCTACTCCAGCTTCTCTCTCTCCCTCTTCCTCTGCCCTTCCCCCCCCCCTCAAAAATAAATAAATAAATAAATAAATAAATAAATAAATAAATAAATAAATAAATAAAAGAGTGTGTGGCCATCTTCAATCTCTCACACTGGACCTACAGTTTCTTTCCAAAAGAAAATGTTTGGAGGGTGGAGGGCATTTGTTGAATTATTTTTTCCTAAGTAAGTGAACATTTTTGTAATGGACATTCTTTGATCAAGTGATAAAGTCTCTTTGCCTTGATAAAATTTCTTTGCCTCTAAACAAACACAGAAAGCTAGTTTTATCTTGCTTTAACCTTTAATTTGGAAATAAGGATCAAATGTAGAACTGAAGTTTTTACAATTTTAATAGCTTTCAGTGTTCTGACCTCATTGTAATAAACTTTGAGGCATTTTGTTTCTGATCTTACTATATAGTATGCTCACCCAGATATTTCCAAACTAGGATAACTTATTCCTTTTTAATGAAGAAGTTAATGATTATTAAATAGCAATTCCCTTGATTTTCTAGTTCATGCCCAATCACAACGCAATGTAACTTTACTAGCTGGTAACACTTTCATGAGTTCAGACCGAACAATGAAATCTATGATTCTTGGCAGTGTGCTGACTAGAAAGTAAGCGGGTAGCTTCCTTTGCCTATTTCCCCAAAACATAAGAAACAATTAGAAACAGAGGTCAAAAACCCCTAACAGTCCATCTGAGCCAACTGATTACATATGAAAGCAAAACACAGGTGTCATCCTGATGCATGCTGCCATGTTCCTTCAGGTTAGTGATTCTAAGAACTCGTACACATTTATTATATTGTTAAGTAAGAAATTGAAAGGATGGAGTTGCAAGTTTTTATTACTCATGTTTAAATATGGTTACAAATTATTTTGGAAATTTGACTAGAATCTTATGTGGAAACAGTTAGCATTTTAATTTTGCACCTTTTGCCACCATTAAGGTCCACTGAGACACCATGTTAAACTTTTCTCATTGAGACAATAATGGATTGTCCAATTGTTAGCTGAGGAAGCTAAGGTAAGAGACATAATTTTATAGGCAGGAAGAAGTGAATAATTTCCCATAAATAGGGAAATAAGAAAAAGAATGGCTAAGTGATCAGAGAGCAAATAAGTGGCAAGCACAAGAACAGAAAGAAGGTCTTCTGGTTCCTGGATCAATGTCTAGATCCCAAGCTGTGTTCTCTAAAGAATTAACAGTTCTTGGCGGCGCCTGGGTGGCTCAGTTGGTTAAGCCACTGCCTTCGGCTCGGGTCATGATCCCGGAGACCCGGGATCGAGCCCCACATCGGGCTTCCTGCTCGGCGGGAAGCCTGCTTCTCCCTCTCTCACCCCCCCTGCTTGTGTTCCCTCTCTGGCTGTGTTTCTCTCTGTCAAATAAATAAAATCTTTAAAAAAAGAAAAAAAAAGAATTAACAGTTCTTGAGGCCCTTCCATGTATAAGACACTGTGCTAGATGCTTGGCATATCATTTCATTTAGTTTGCATTCTAATGCTATAAAGTAGTAACTACCATTTCATATTGGGGAAACTGCTAAGAAAAGATGCCAGTAAATGCAGATAACAAAATAACTTTCCGTAAGGTCTCAAAAGTTAGTGGCAGCATTTAAATTTTTGGGAAGGAAAGCTGACTCGAAAGTGCAAGTTACCTATGTACTACATCAAATCTCTAACAAAGTTATTTGTATGTTAAAATTTCCTCATGTGGGAAAAAGAAACACACATTTTTCATGTATTCATGTATTAATCTACTTGTTCATTTATACCATTATTCTCTGCTTTACTAACAGATATGTACTGAGCACTTTCTAGAAGACAGGCCCTGTTCCTGGCACCATGACTTAATGGTGGGCAAGACAAGTAGGTCTTTTGCCCTTACAAGCTTTCATTCAAGTGAAATGTACAGATGAAAGGCTGGCAAACAAACATACACATACAATATCGCAATTATTGAGAAATGTTACAAAGGAAAAGATTAAGAGGTCCAGATGAAGGAGAGAATGAGAATTGGTCATCTTCTTTAGAACCCGGTCAAGGACATCCTTTGTGATAGTTAAACCATGATGTAAAATTAAGAAGGACTTGATGATGGGAGGTTGGAGGAAAAGAGCATTGTTTGAGGAAGCAGCATATGTAATGACCAAGGTGGGACCAGAATAAACACTGAGAACATATAATGAGAGTCTGGAGGGTCAATGGGAGAGCAGGGCTGGGGCTGAAATTTACAGGGCCTAACGGGTTCTGATAAGAAGTTTGGATTTTATTTGAATTGCAAATAGAACCCATTGACAGTTTTTATGCAAGGACACAACAGAGGCTTGTTTACATTTTAAGAAACTCCCTTGCTGCCTTATGAAGAAGAAAGAGTGGAAGCTGAGAGACAGGTTAAGATGCTGTATTTGTACTCTAGGAGAGAAGTGATGTCCTATAGACAAAGCAGCAGGAGAAGTGGGAAGAAGGAGATGACATGGATACACACCTTAGACATTCAACTGAGAAAATGTGTTTCTGAATTGGGCCTGGTAGCTTGACATGAAGATGAAGAATGAGGAGAAGGGAGGATGCAAGGAGACTTGCAGGTATTTGGCGCCAGAGTAACTGGGTAGATGGCTGTTCCCTACATCTAGGTAGGGAGGTGTGCTGGGCCAGGAGAGCAGGTGTGGGGCATGCTGAACCATGTGTTAGATTTGACATGGTTGTCTGTGGAACACACACGTGCCTTGACATTTCAGGAAATAGGAAACAGGGACGAAGAGGTTAGGTTTGGACTGAGCATGGAAAGTATGAATGGATCTCTGAATCCACGGAAATCTGTGGTTTTTCAGTTCAGGGCAATCAATAAGACTATCATGGGAGAAAGTGTGGAAGAGGACAAGGGCTCTGAACCTTAATATTTAAAAGCTGGATAGAAGAGTTTAAGGAGTGGACCCCTGAAAAATTGCTTTTTTTGTATTATATACATTAGCAATGTTGATTATTTCTAAGAGACATGTGGGTAGGTTTGGTTAAAAATGTTACTTGACTCTATGTCATTTCTGTTTCCATCTGAGTTATATAGATGTACATTTATTTGTAAGTGAAAACTCCTTAATGCAGAATTTGGGGGAGTTGGGTTGGGCTCAGACTCTTAAACTCAGAACTTGGTTCAAATTTAAATTCTGTCTCTTATAAATGAAAGAAAGAAAGTTTCTTTCCTAATCCGGGCCTGTTCACTCATCTGAAAAAATGATGACACAATACTCCCTCATACAGGTGCCATGATCAAAAGGGTAAATTCATATTAGTGCTTAGCACAGTGCTCTATACATAGTAGATAATGAACATACTACCACTACTTACCTCCACGACTCCGTCTAAGCAGGATGCTGTGGTTAGGGGTAACAGTATTTGAGAAAACATAACTAATTAGAAGTGAAACTTCCTCCCTGGTACTTTATATTATATTCTTATCCTATAGAACTGTACAGGAACATGATATTTTTCCATTTTTACTCTAGTAAAGTACTATGGTGTCTTTGTTATAGTGCTTAGTTTACATTTTTTTTGCTTAAAATATTTGTTTCATTTGTTTAAATTTTAATTCAATTAATTAACATATAATGTATTATTAGTTTCAGATGTAGAGGTCAGTGATTCACTAGTCTAATATAATACTCAGTGCTCATTACAACATGTGTTCTCCTTAATATCCATCACCAAGTTACCCCATCTTCCCACCCGTCTCCCCTCCAGCATCCTACAAATTTTTTTACCATGAAAATTTGTTACTTTAATATTAAATATATCAGTAATTCTTAAAAATGAAAGTACCAAGATTATCTGACAAGTAATAAGGATTCACAAATACTATGCTCTCCTGTAAAACAAGTAACTTTTTGAAGATAATATTCTTTCAGAACCAAAAAAAACCCAATGCTTGACAATCATCAGAAAGAAAACTAAGCAATTCTTAAGACCTAAGTACACCTTTAACATTTGAACTGTCTTATATTCATTCAACAGACACACAGACATACACACTTGTCCATACATATATCACCTACATATATCATATTATATTACCCTATAGTTAGTTGTGCATTTGTCATTTTTTGCCCTGACCTGAATTCCTACAGGCCATGGATAATGTTCTACTTATTTTTTAACTGCACTGTACTCTACACTGTAATGTTTTAGCACTCTCATTTCTACTACTAAGTTTTCATGGAGATCATTTTCTTAACAAAGTCAGAGTATTTTGGTAGAAATGTCTAGGTATCCCCCAAAACTTCCTTTTATTCTCCCCTTCCATAGTGAGCTGGCTAGTAGGTACCCAACTGGAGACTCCATTTTCCCATTCCTCCCTTCCTCCTGTATCTGGGTCTGACAATGTGACAAGTTATTGTCAAAAGAGTGGGTGGCAAAGTGATATGTGTCAAATCCAAGCTAGGTTTTTAAGACTTGTTTGTACTTTATCCATGCTTTCTTTCCCTTTCTGCCTCTAAACGAAGATACTAGCAAGGCCTGGAAACTGGGAAGCCTCAAGGTGGAACGGATGCATTCCCTGAATCACTGAGTCAGAAGACCAACAGCCAGGCTTGGAATAGCAGCGTGGTCTGTTTTGTGAAAAATAAGCTCCATCTGTGTGAGATTTTATCAGTGTGAGTTGCTATTAGTTCTAGTAGGGAGCATTAACCCTAACGAACCCAGGCTCAGGAGAGTGAAAGGGACTTGCATTAAGACAAACTACATCTTTGGAAGCTGAGTTTGGTTTTACAGGCTTATTCTATTTCCTTCTGCGTACAGTGCAGAAAAATGAATTTGTCTTTGTAAACAGGAAGAATAAATGTGCCCAACTAAGCAAGTATAGCAGATAAAATTCTGTAACCTTAATCCCAGGTGTTCAGAACATGCCACACTTCTTTATTTCCTGTAACTCAATCTAGGTCTAACCCATCTCAGGTTTGCAAAGAAGTTCTATAAATCTTGGGCTGCCCAGACACTTTAAGAAGAATACTGTGGTTATTTATCCATTTTAACAATGAATTACAATACACCTCTGCCCATGGGCTAAGGTGGCCATCCTTATGAAACGTAAGTTTTGGTGGGAGAGACAGACAGAAATTAAATAATTACCCAAACAATGTGACCAGTGCTATGAAAGGGCTGAAAAAAAATAGTGGCAGAAGAATGTAAGGCTATTTGGCCTAATCATAAAAGTAGAGGAAGACTTCTTAGAGATAAGGACAATAGATCCTACTTATAGGACTGGAGAATATTGCCAGATAGGAGAGTTTTTAAAGTAGAGAGGGCACTGTCTCTTGATTGATACGGCTATGGTAAACAGGAAGTTGTGAGCCAGTGCCTCCTGACTGGGGAGAAGGGAGATGGTAGAAACAAAACAAAACAAAACAAAACACACAAAAAAATGGGCAAGTAGTGGGAGATGAACATGGATCCCAGCAGGACCTTGGGGTCCTCTTAAACATTTTTCTTTGAATCCACATTCAGTGGAGAAATATTGACAGGGTGAGAGTCAGGTGCACAAGATACAATTTCTTTTAGAAAAGACCTCTCTGACTAAAGGAGTGGAGAATGGATTGGGGAATGAGAAATCATATCAGAGCAGACATAGGCAAAAGTGTCAGAAGACCAGTTTCATTGCTTAGTCAAACAGTGTTAGTAGTTGGACAAAGATGGTGGTGGTGTATGTAGAGACAAGTTGATAAATCTATAAAGTAATGTGGAGAGAAGCTAGTGATGGATTGGAGCAATTAAAGTTTTCAGTGTGATCCCAAGGTTTCTGTTTTCACAGTGGAATGGCTAGTGGTACCATAACCTTAAGTAGAGAACCCTAGAACAAAAATCATATCTGGGGAAGAAAGATGATGAGTTTAATTTTCATCTCTTCTTCTCCACTGGTTCTGTCCCAGTGTGTCCACTGGGTCCATTTCCTAAGCCTGTCGGGTCCCTGGAATTGTAGCTACACTGCTAGAGTTCTAATTATTTTACCAGATGCTCTCTTGACCTCCTGGGGCACTGTTGGCTGGAGAAAGCCTACAAAAGCAGAGTAAAAATCCAACATCCCAGAAGACCCGACCAAAGAGAGAGCAGAACGTGGGTCTCTTACACATGTGACTCATAAAGTTATGCACCACACATCTCTTCTCACTCTCCAAAAGAGTTGGGCTTCTCAGAAAACACACCAAGAAGTACTTTGCCCAACTCAGTGGTCCAACCAGCAGGTTTTCTCACCTTTTTATTCTCAGAAGCAGTAGCTCTGATGCCTAGTGAGGAGGAGTCTTGCAGCCATTGAACTCTCCCTTTATTGGTTTGTAAAATAATATGTGGAATCTTGGTGCCCATGGCATTAGGCTGGTTCCTCATGGGTGGTGTAACCCATAGAGTGTTTGTCATGAAGCACTTCATCCTGGTGTTAGCACAAGCATAACATGGCCATAATCCTGCATGCAGGGGCGTTAGGGCGGCAGGGCTCGGTGACCAGGATTTCTCAGAGGAAGTGGCATTAGGTCTCTCTACAAGTGTGACTTACTAAAACAAACAAAAGGAGACATTTATGTTTTCCAAATTTTTAAATTTAAAATTTTTATTTTTAAAAAATAATCCACCCCCAAATGGCATGCTGTATCCCATGTTGTCAACCTGAGGAAGAATTTAAGATCACATCTAACTAAAACCAACCTAACCAGAGCTAATGTGTTAAAGACTTTCAACAAATCAGAGTCGAGAATGAACCTTTTTAATGTGTTTCAGGGATTGGCCAAAGCAATCTGCAGTGCTTTTAAATTGCCAAGAAGGTGACGGTTAAGAATTGCACCAGATTGTAGTTCTAGGAACTCATTACATCAAATTTATACTTTCTCTCATGTGCTTGGCCCTTGTTTTACTTAATTTAGTTTTATTTAATTTAGTTTAGCAGAGTCCAGTCCATAGCTCATCTAACACTGTTTACTTTGTGACTCTCTATTACAATCTGGAAATGTCTGCATACTGATATTCTTTGAAATATATGAGATCTGCTGTTAGCTTTATTGAAAAAGGATTTTTGCTTTGTTTTGTTTTATTTTGCTGTCCATTATATATTTGCAACAATTTCAAGTTGGATGCAGAAGTTGTAACTTAAAATGGCACATTTGCAACTTTGTTTAGTTTATAAAATGTCTACTGGTTACTTATTGATGCCCTTACGCTGTTGTCCCACAGTGCTGCTCCAACCACTGTGGGATTCAAAGATGGGCTTCCAGAAATGTTTTATAAAAGTAGGAAAAAAATAAGGAAAGACTACTGTTTAACACCACTTTCAAGTAATCAGAGCTACTAAGAAAGAAGCTACCACTAACCTCTGCTTTCATATTAAATTTGTGAACTCATTGGAGAAACATTGGTTTAAATGATAGAAACCTGCATGCAAGGGCAAACACATCCATGCCCATCTCCCCATGTGCAGGACACGAGCTGGGTAGACAGGGTGTGAGGGAGGCATCAGTGACTGTTAAGATACAGCAAAGTGTGTATCATCTTTCTTTATTTTCTGTCTGTTGAAAAGTAATAAGGCTCTCTGAGTGCTGTTGTGGGACAAAATTAACTAATTAAGCCAGCATTCAATAATTATTAAAATTATTTTACCAGATGCTCTCATGACTTCTTAGTGAGCCAGTTATGATTAAAACAGATACAATAGGTCATGAATGGAGTCATGGCTTCCATCTTATGCCATCATCCTATTTTCCAACATTTTATTTCATCACAAATTTGGAAGCTGATACATCTCCTGTGCTATATTTGCTCCCAGTGACATGCATGCCTCTAGCTATGCAGTTGGAATAGTCGAGAAAGGAAAGTCATCCGTTGCCAGGAGCCAATATAGAAAGAAATGCAGAGAGAAAGTTCAGCTTCTTGAAGTCTTCAAAGGAATCAACAAATGTTAAGCATGGCTGTAATCAGTAATGTGGGGTCTAAAGTAAAACATATACATCTCAGCTTAGTCCTTTTGGAATAAGAACAATGGAGAATCCACAGAAAATCATGCCAGAGTGGAATATTTTCTTCCTTTGTTAAAAGCTACAAGTATTGCTGAGTGAGGCTGATTTGGAAAGTTGGTATGAGAACTCATTGTCTATGCCATAGTTCTTTATATAATTACCTATTTATTAAACAGTCTGAACTCACTTAGATATAAACAAATCACTGCATTTCCCCCCTGCCACTGGTCGGCTACCTTGCTACATCCCATTGATTCTAAGATGCACATTATAAAATATATTTAACATCACTGAAATCAGGATGTATCTTGCAGTTGATAATGCCTTTCAGTCAATTAAAAAAAACAGAAGAGCGAATTTCCTTTTTTCATGTCTTAACAATATATAGGGAGGTTCTCAGAACTTTCTAATTATTTTTAGGTACAAAAAAAAGGCTTGTTCCAGCAAATCAAACCCTTCCATTTCATATTCAATTTAACTCCTTCACTGCTATCAGAACTCTGCCTGTATGATTTGCAGAAGGGAACTGGTAGGGTCAGATTCTACCTAGGGGAGCTCCTCTCCCTCCCTGCTTTGAGTCTCTATTTCTCTTTTTTGTTGGGATTAGAAGTAGGACTAGAATACATATTCCATTCTGTATGCTTTTAATTCTAAACCAGTGTATTTACAATATTAATTGGATGCTTGCTTCATTAGTTAATTTGGTTCTGAAAACAACACTGAGGTAGTATGATTAGCTCCATATCAGAGAGATTAAATACTTGCTAGAACTCAGGTTTAACTCTGTTTCTTGACCACTAGGAAAAAACACATAGACATCAGTATCATATTTTGTGCATCAGTTGGCATTGATACATAGGAATGCATGGACCAGGTTTACCTACACTCACTAGAAGGGATAAGATTCTGGTGCTTAGAGTTAGAACATCTGTCAAAGCAGCAGCCCCCCCCCCCCTCCCATGCAGCTTGATGTGGGTGAGACTTATTTTTGCCTGGATTTGTATTTTACACAAAGACAGAGGGGAAGATTTATCAAGGACCTTGGATTTCTTTGCTCAATACCTAAATTTTCAAAAGGCAAAATGGTAGAACACAAGAGCAAATTATAAAAATGTAGTATTCCCTCCTTTGTGCTCTTATAATATTTTGTTAAGTGATAAATGTAGGTACTAAGTTTTATAATTGCTGGCATTAAGTAATTCAGTTCTTTATTTCACTGGTAAACATTTCTGCTGCCATCACCTCTTGCTTGTACTATAGCAAAGCTCCCCAGCCAACATGTAAAATAGAAAACCACTGAGAGGTTTTAAGGATCTATCATAATTTGACTTCTATTGAGAAAAGATCAAATCTGTTGCTCCATGGAAGAAATACTGAAGGGAGATAAGATAGAAGCTTGAAGATCAGTTAAAAGGCTGTTTCAGCAGGGATGTTGGCTAGGTACCAAGTGGTATAATTGGAAATGGACTGCAGTTAAGATGGTGGAGGTAGAATAAATTGAATGCAATTGTGACAGAACAAGATAAATAAAAAATAACACTAATGTTTCTGGCATAAGTTATTTGATATTTATTGGCACATTTGAAGATATGGATAAGAGGAGGAATTAGGGCAGATTTAAAGAAGACTTTCACATTCCATTGAATTGGGTGTGAGGCAATGTAGGGTACATGTCAGGAGGGCAGTACCAAATGTGAATCCAGAGACCTGAACTGTAGATCTGACTGGTGGTATAAATCTGTGAATCATCAGCATGAAAGAGCTCACCCAGGAAGAGAGAAGTAGACCCAGAAGTGAGCTTCAATGTATCACAATACTTAGAAGTCAGGTAGAGGAACAGGACTCAAGATGGCAGCTGCTAAGGATAAGACAGTGAGGGTCAAGGAAAATCAGGAGGCAATGGTATTTGGCAATGGGCAAAAGATAAGGATTGGGGCAGTGGCTAATGATATTTAATGCTCCTGAGAAATCATGTAAGATGAGAACAGAGAAATAAATGATAGTATAAGATCTGGCAATATTGATATCATTGGCAAGAAGATTCAAGAATAATTCTTAAAATATTTCAATAGTTCCTAGTATCCCTTAAGATAAGGTTAAATCTCTTAGAACAACAATGCCTAGCAGAGTTTGGCTATCCTCTCCCTCTGAAGCTACATGCGTTTTATAGTTGTTGTTTGTTTCTTTCTTTATGTCTCCTTTTTTTAAATTGAGATATAATTAATATATAACACTGTGGAAGTGTGAGATATATAATGTATTGATTTGATATATTTATATATTGCAACGTTCCAAGCTCTGCTTCTCTTCATGTCAGCAACACATGTCTCTTTCAGTTCCTTGAACACATTCTACTTCTTTCAGTATATGGTTCTTTCTGCCCATAATGCTCTTTTTTTCTCCCCATGGCCACTCAACTTCCATTACTTTTTTAGGTTTACCTTCATTGCTTTTTATTTCAGGCAAACCTCACCTCACAGCTAGACGAAATATCCTATTATATGCTTAAATCCAGTATGTCCTGGGTGCTGAACTTGTCATGGTGATTAGTTAATTAATTATTGTCTCTTTCACTAAAAAGGAGTAGAGAGGGAGCATGTCTGTTCCACTCACCATTCTTTCTTCAGTTAGAAAAAATAACTGTCTTATATGCTTGGAGATAACTATATATTTGTTGAATGAATGAGTGGATAATGTCTATTTCTACCATTAATCTTGTGTAAACTGTTCATTTTTTAAAAAAATATGTATTTGAGAGAAAGAGCATGCACAAGAGAGGAAGAGGGAGTTGAGGGAGGAAATGGCAGTGGGAGAAGGAGAGAAAGTCTTTTTTTGTTTGTTTGTTTTAAAGATTTTATTTATTTGACAGAGAGACACACAGAGAGGGAACACAAGCAGAGGGAGTGAGAGAGGGAGAAGCAGGCTTCCCGCCAAGCAGGGAGCGCCATGCAGGGCTCGATCTGGGCACTCCGCGATCATGACGCGAGCCGAAGGCAGCTGCCCAACCAACTGAGCCACCCAGGTGCCCCAGAAGGAGAGAAAGTCTTAAGCGGATTCTGTACTAAGTTTGGAGCTTGATCTAACCACCCTCAGATCACAACCTGAGCTGAAACCAAGAGTCCAATGCTCAACCTACTATGCCACTCAGGCGCCACTCTGTTCTTCACATAACCTTTATTTTATGTGACCGAAAATGTTTAAGAAATGAAGATTAATTTAAATGAAATATTGTTCACTTATTGAATGTTACAGTTTTTAGACTCTATTATAAATTAATCAGCTATGATTATTTAAAATTTTATTGATCAAGCTTTGTGGCTATTCTGGATGCATACTATTTCGACCACTCAAGAAGTACCACACTCCTTACTACATTTAAATTCTGATGTTCCCTGGTCTCTTCCCAGCCTCTCTTGTACTCAGTTGTTCTTAAATATATAAATTTATCAGCGGCCTGCCCACTCTCTCAGGATCAAGAGAGTAGATCACATCAGTTTGTCACAAATAGTCCTATTTCCAGGATTGTGTTCTGCTCCTCCTGTCTAGGGCTTGGATGCTAAGCCCATAAATGAGATCTCCTCTGATGCCCTGTGGAAAGGCTGGCTACTAACCAGACTTGTGCATAGATGAACCAGTTTGGTGCTGTCCACTATCAAAGGGAAGCTGTACCTTTCCCCCCACCAAACTGCTAGGGTCTTCCTTCTTGTCTCTCTCCTGACACTTTGTATCTCAGGGATATCAATCCTCTGGCTCACCATTGCCTCCATTCTGAGAATATCTGAACTGAGCACAAATTTATCCATTGCTATCTGTCTACACTGGGCTCTATTTTTTTATACCTTTGTAGTATTAAAATATAAATTTTGCTACCCAAAGTCTAATATTTCCTGTAGACACTAGACCCAATTTTAATACATTAAAACAAGATGTATAATTCAACTCGTGTATTGCTAATTAATCTCAGTGTTTCTCAGGCAGACTTGCTCTACCCGCTTGTCTAAAATGGAATTTAACCTAAGTTCTTACTGTTTCTTCAAAGCCATGATCTGCAAAGCTCCTTTAAAACATCCCAAGGCTTCTAAACCCCTCCTATCTTTAGGTCCTTATAGAGGATACTTCTTATGCTTAACTCCCCTGAATGTCATGCACTCTCTTCCTGGCCTCTGGTTTTGCCAAATAAGCTGCAATAATAGCAAGTTAAGAGAACACAAGTATTTGCTTACAGATAGTTAAAGCTAACTTCTGGAGAGTTTTCCATTGCAAATACATTTGGAGAAATAAGTTCGATAGCTGAGTACTTGAATTTGTGACTCCTGACACGTTTCTCATGAAGCTTACCTCCTGAAGAGTAGTGTTTATATTCACAACTATTTTATTTAAGAAGATACTTGCAAAAAGAGAAGAGTATCATTTTTATGGAATCAATATTCTATCTTCTAAAGATTAAAAATTTTAAAAATGCATATTGAAAAAAAAAACTGGGGAAAGAAATGAGAAAAATGAAGAAGGTTAGTAAAGCAAGAAAGGAAAGTAACATGAAAGAAGTGGTTCAAAACAAAACTTGTCTACTTTTGAGCATTA
This sequence comes from Spilogale gracilis, assembly GCA_004023965.1. Lineage (NCBI taxonomy): Eukaryota > Metazoa > Chordata > Mammalia > Carnivora > Mephitidae > Spilogale > Spilogale gracilis. The sequence continues at coordinate 85,670 of PITA01002602.1, read as the reverse complement.
AGAACTTGGACATATCACCTAAACCCTCTGAACTAGATGGGTAAAATGGGGAGTAATAACATTATTTGTCTCAAGCATTGTTGTACAAATTTGATTATGCAATTAAAGTGCTAAGCATATTCTTGGACATAGCAACAGTCCAATGAGTTAGTTATGGTAATAATCAAAATCAAAATCATACAAAAATCTCATTATAATGTTATTATTCAGAATTTCAGATGTGGGATTATTTTCATTTGCTCAAAGGGGTGGTGTGCAAATTTGGCTCTGTAGTGGCCAGTGGCAGAGTAGAACAATGAGTTTGTAAATATGGAAAGATCCACTCACCGAAACACAAGAACCCTTCACTAGTGCTTTCTAACTGGGTCTGTTTGTAAGCCCCTTAATATCCTATATGGCTCAAGTTATAGTGTCTGGTGCACATGCACACTACTCGTTTTAAATGAATTGTATATTACAATAATGATGCCAATTTATTTAATTGTGTTACTGAATTCATTGTAGCTTTTTGCCAGTATGCATTTTCCTAATCGATGGGTTTGCTAAGAACACCATCAGAATCATGAAGAATGCTGTATATTAATTTGTCGACTTTTAATCAAAAAGATTGGAAGTGTATTGCTGAGGGGAAAGAAAAGGTTAGCTTTTGTAAAAACAGCAACAACAACAAGAAAACAACAACAACAACAACAACAAACCTAGCTCTCCATTTCATTGCTCCTCATTTCCTCATCAACAGCCTGAAGAACCTCTCAAGTCACAAAAGCACTCTTTTTGAAGCAGGATTTGCTGCTGCAGACCTGACTTTCTGATTCCATTGTTAGCCTCAATAGAGCATCTGTGAAAGATTTGGGGCAAAACTGTTAAGCTTTCTGAGAGTGCTTTTGCATAGAAAATGGGTTTGACTGCTAAAACTGTTCTATTGGTGGGGTTTGAATGTCTGCCCAGTAAATGACACTGGTTGCAAAAAATAACCAGAAAGGTAACTGTTTACTTGTTCTTTCGGTCCTTTAATCAAATATGGGTATTTTCTACTAATTCAATCCTGTGTCATCTTGCCAACCCCCGTTTTGTTATACCCACTCTGGATCTGTTTTATCATCTCTTAGGTAAGAGAATTATTGATTATTTTGGGGTGGGGATATGATTTTTTTTAACAAGTATTATAAAGGAGTATCATTTGAAGACTTAAAAAAAACATCTTCCTTGAAGGAAAAAAAGTGTTTTAAAAGGCCTACTAACTTGGTCTAATTACTTGAATTAAGGAAGTAAGACGCTTTTGCACTGACTTTGAACAACTTTCTTGACTTCCTGCAAAGAGGATTCTTGACAGTATTTTTGGAGAAGTTAGTAAAACCGAATCTGACATCACTACCTAGCAGTTTGTGTAGCTAGCAGAGTGGTTTGTTCTTAGGGTAACAGAGGAGGAAATCGCTCCCTGTCTGATAAGACAACAGCAAAGAGTATGCATTCATTTCTTTTATTTTTGACTCAGTTTCACAAAGAAAACCTCTTGCAGAGATAACTATTATTTTGCTTTTCAGAAGGACGCATGCTGTTTCATAGGAATACGGCTGATTTCCAGATATGACCATGTACTTGTGGCTTAAACTTTTGGCATTTGGCTTTGCCTTTCTGGATTCAGGAGTGTTTGTTACAGGTAAGTACACGTATATTAATATATCCTTAGTTATTTTTTTTCCTTATGGAGGGACATAGATTTGAAATCGATGTAAAAATAAGTTAAGTGTTGGTGATTGGAAATGAGGAAGCTCACTCTAAAATGGTCAAGGCTATTAGTAGCTCAGACAAAGTCTTGCTATGTGATAGAATACATTGTTACTGTTTAACAGTAACATAATAGGCATAAATGTTTTGGAAAAGAAATCACAATTCAAAAAAACGTTGTCTATCCTTATCTTTGTTTACAAACTGTTCAGGGATATTACAAAAGCGATGTTGTTACTTAACCCTCAAAAAGATGAATATAAGTCTATGAAAGTCTGAAGAAATCTTAATGACAAAGTGAATGTTCATCCTTTTAACAAAAACTGATTTTTCTAAGGTCATAATATGGCTTTGGTTGCATGTAAGCCAGTCTTTCTTTTCTGGAGTTTGCTTCCTCAAAATTTAATTACTACTGAAATATTTTTATTAAATACTTAGGTATATGATAGTTTAAAATAATACATTTCCATATTTAACAAAATATTAATTGTGTGCATATTCTTAGTACAGAATGTATTTTAAAAGAAGTTTTTGGTTTCTTCCTAATAGTGTTAATGATTATTTGCTTTGGAAATTTTTTACGGGGCCACCGCCCTTCCTGGGTGACGGGTAAATATTAGAGCCTTGATGAGATAAAAATATTTAAACTCTTAAGAGTCATGGACATGCTGCATTCTATAGGAAAATGCAGTGGGGAATTGCAAGTAGTCGGTTAAGTTAAAGATCTTGGTATATTTATTAGCTATTTAATGGACATTTATTGAATAGTTTCGGTTTGGGTCACGAGTGCATTTCAGTTGATTGTTAAATGTAACTAATAAATTGATATTTAATATTACTCTTTATAATGTGGTATCTAAAAGATATTCATTATTGAAAGGATATTGAAAATGGCATTTTTGTAGAAAATTCAAGTAAATTTTAAAAAAAGGGAAAAAAATATTTTTAAAGTCTCGCTGAATGGAATTCACTTTGAAATCTGTTTTTGACTTTCCACCACTCTTCTTTCCTCTAAGAGGCAGGACAGTAGCTATCTCTAGAGCTTGTTACATTGTCAGTTGATATTTTGTGTAACCAAGAAGAGTGGAAAGCAGTGTAAGATACTGTTTTGTTTTTAACTGCAATGATGGGTTAAAATTTATTTATAGAGGTACAGCATTTTGTTTTAATACAGAAAATGTTTATCAAGTTACCTTTCCTATAACACTAGTTATCATAAACAAAGACAATTATAATGAATAGTTATTTTTAACCGGGTGATAATATGTATATTATCATAAATCAGACTGAATATTCATTAAAAATTCCCACTCAAGAACTGTTGCAAAGCATTTCTAAATAGCACAAAGAAACACTGAAATATTTTGTAGGACACAGAGAAAATCACCATAAAAATTTCAACTTACTCTATGAAGGATTTTTGCCATAAGAAATATCAATTTATGATTAAAATAAGAATATAGAATTATCCTGAAATCTTTAAATCAATTGTTCTGAACAATCTGTCCTTAAATAAATGGCTATGTATACATCGGTTTATTTTGAAGGATCAAATTTTTTTTCTATTGTTTGCACAAATAACGAGAGCTAATACTTTTTCTAAAAGGTACTGATAGTCTACTTGAAATTTATACATATTTTGGGGAAAAAACACAAGAATCTAATTATCTGTGTCTGCAAATCTTACATATCCTCCTTTTAAGTTCTGAGAGACATTTTGTAATTCAATGCATGATTTGAGAAGTTTTTAATCTTTTAAATTATATATATTTCCTTATTAGCGACAAATGAGTTTGATTGTTTGCTTGATTTTAATGTGTTACAACTGAGTTTAGTGATCATAGGAAGTATTAGGCTTTTGGGCATCAAATTTATATTGTGTACTCTAAGAGAATAAAAAACCAGAATCAGATGTAAAGAGACATCAATTAATGGATAAATATATGCACAATTCAGATGTGTTATTTAATACCTAAAATACAAATACAGGCAAGGCAAAATGAAGCTTTGTCATGGCAACAATGCTAGGTTGTGTTTATGAGAAAGTTCGTAATGTCTTTGCTTTACGCCTTTTTGCCATGATAACCAGAAATCTTTGTTGAACATTTCTAAATAATTCTAGGGGGCGATGATCATGTTGAGAATGCAGGTAGAGATGAGTGTTCTCTGATTCTAAAAAAGGTGTAAAGCTAGGCAACTCTATCAGTCTATAACATACCAGCTAGAGTATGAGTTATATTATGAGTTATATTATGTGAGTTATGAGTCATAACAGTTTAGATTAATTTCCTGGTCATAATTCTCCATTTTCTCAGGTACATTAAAAAATATTTCATGTTACAGATATGTATTATGCTTGCACATCCCAGACTTTCAATATCAATTATGAATTAAATTTAATAAGCAATCTTATTAAGTTCTACCTGTTATCATTATCATTACTAAAATTTGAAATGGTTTTTTTTGTTTTTTGTTTTTCTCTTTTTTTTTTTGAGAAAGGGTAAGGTGGACTTAGGGGTCTGTCTTTCCTTTTCTATCTTGTTCTCTATAAGTAAGTAGAGGGGTAGACTGGTTAGCTTGAGCTAGGTCTTCTTTCTGTTCTGGGCTACTGGATACCCTTTCACCAGTGACAATTAACTAGTGTAGGAATATAGATATTTCTACTCTTTTTGTATAAATACACATATACTGATATACACACAGAGATATTCTAGTGTTTATGTGTGAATCATAAAATACACACATGCCCATACCTACTTATCTATCTTCTTGTACTTCATATTTGTCTACTTTTAAACATTGGGATTTTATGGACTTTAATCCTTGGCCAATTATTCTTGTTTTCTGTGCTTAGAGTTCCTTATCATTACCTGCTATGTATTGATCTTGATTTCCTGTTTCCAGACTCATTCCTTTGAGATGAAAAAAAAAAAAAAAAGAAAGAAAGAAAAAGGAAAGAAAGAAAAAGAAATAGAAAGAAAAGAAAAGAAAAAAGAAAAAATCTGAAATATCTTTAAATGCTCAAGTCTTATAATTTTACTTTTTAATAATCTCTAAAATCTTTTCCCCCTTCTTCATTTCCATTGACATGGCCTTAATTCATGCTTTATCAATTTTTACCTGGAGTATTATTATAGTTTCCTAATCTATCCGCAGTCTCATCTATTTCTTTCTATACTCTATACCTTAAAAATATAAAATAAAAAGAAGAAAAAACCCTCTGATATCTTCTCATTGCCTTTGGTATACATGCTAAACTCCTCGACAGAGCAAATGAGCCCACCAGTGAGCTAGGAGCTGGGCCTGGAGCTGGGCAGGGAGTGTTTTATCTTTTTCTCTCGTATGATTCATTAACCCACAGAAGGCAGTTTCAACACTGTGCTCAGCTCATTTATACTTCCTCAGGACCTCGAAGGCTCTGTGCCAGTCCTATTTCCTCTTCAATGTTTTCTTCTGTCATTCATGCCACAAAATCTCTCCACCAAAATTGTACATGTTTTGCCACATCGCCATGGCATTTTTTCACATACTATTTCAATTTTGTTGTTGGCTGTGGTATTAGCATTATTATTTACCAATCTGGGTGTTTACTTCCATTATAACTGGTATGTAAGCACAAACTATATCTTATGCCTTTTTCTGTATCATCTGTACGTGATTTCTTACCACACACTAAAAAAATAATGGATGTTTTTTGAAAAGGCTGAAGATTATAATAATGAAGGAGGAAGAGAAAAATACAAAAAAATTCAGAAAGAGGACAGGAAAAGAGAATCGAGACAAAAAAATTAGTGAGAGGCAAAGTGGAAGAACAGAGGGAGTTAGACCATGCCATTGAGATTAAATAAAATAATTTTGGATCTGGATCTTTGTAGGGTTTGCCTTTTTAAAAATTTAATTTATTGTTATTATTTTGCTATTTCCTTCTTTCATCTCTCTATTTTCCCTCTTATCTGGAAGACCTTCCTAATTTCTTAAAAATCCATAGTTCAAGAATGTTATTCCTAAATATTTCTTGGCCTACTCTTCGGACATTTTTGCTAATGATATTTCATTTGGTGGGTTAGTTTTGTTCTTCAGATGCAGAGGACTCTAGGAAGAAAAGTAAGGAATCAGGCAGAGGAGGAGCTACTTATCTCCCACGGGGACAAAACACATGGAGTCAGGTCCAGTCCTTGCAAGAAGAGGCATGGACACTAATAGTGTTGTGGGACTGCTTTCAAGCGCTCACTCTATGCCCTGCATTCTGGGCACACAGAAAGTTTGTTGGGAGCCTGGGCATCATTTCTTATTAAGATAACGTGATAATGATTTCAGTTTGAGTAGGTAAAAAGCAGAGATTTATAATTAGGTTGATTAGTTTTGTAGGTGAGAGCACAGTGTTAACACACACAAACTTTTCTGTTCAGATCATGTATGTGCAATTTACCTTGGTGCAGAGAAAGAAATTTGTCATCACCGAACACCTCTGATCTTTTTCAGTCGTCTTATAAATTGATGGGAATATTTACACAGGAGAAACTTGGAATGGGAATTGAACTTAATCTAACTTAAACTTAAGTTCAGTCTAGTCTTAATAGCTGTGTCAGTATTAGATACTCAGCCACATACTACTTGCCTATCATTAAAGGATTAGTGCTGTGAATTTTATGTACATAAAGATAATACTCTGTAGGAAAGGATGAAGAAAAAAATGAAATATTGCAAGCTATTCATTTAGCTGTATGATATGATATCTATTTCTACAAATACCAAAATATATAGACATATTTTGTGTACCTGGCCATAACCAATATTTATTTATTTATTTATTTATTTAATTTTTTTTTGCCATAACCAATATTTAGATGAGAAAATATCTAGTCATTGCCTAAAATTTTTAGTTTGCATTCATTTTTATATGTCAAGGTGTCAATTTCAGTCTGTCAAGAGTCTGGGGAGTGACTACTGTAAGCAGACTATTGTGTGTTCAGAAATAATAACAAAAACAAGAAAAGATAAAGAAACAGAACTTTGGCATAAATACACATAAGGTCAATGTTAGTGAAATACATAAGCACCTTCCATGGGCATTCATATCTTTAACTGATTGACCTCTGAAAAAATAATCAACAAGATTATCAATGCTTTTATTAGATTCTTTACTGAAAACCCACTCAAACAACTTTAACATCTTCCATGGTGCTTTGCTATATATATAGTGTCTAAAGATTAAATATTTGTTTCCTACTAAAAAGGACAGTAAATATGTGAAATGAAGAAGTTATTTTACTAAAACTTCAATTTCTCCTTTATATACTGCATGTGTGATAAAATTATAACCACATGCAATAATAGTCCAAGGAAAATGATTGCCATTCATACATTTAAAAAACTACTTCCAATCAAAATGTGAACAACTGCAGGAAAATCATCAGCCCTCCAAAAAAGTGATCTGCTCCCAGTGAAGCACAAATCAAGAGCAACAGGCAACTCAGCATCAAACACGTATGTATTAGAAAATGAACAGCTACTCTGGCAAACTCAACAGAAAGCATTGATGTGCCAGAAGAAACTCTGCATTGTAAATATTAGTAATAATTAATTGTCCTGATAGTTATGAAAATAGATTAGTGAATCCTATATAACTAATAATGATGTTAAGGGATGATAGCAAAGGGATGATATCATGGCAATAAAGTGTGGTTACTGTATTTTAAGTATCTGCACTTAAAAAAATCTAGTTATTTGTTTATTGATAAAAGAAATGCAAAGCATCATAGGAAATGAGTCAGGTGCCATTCTGTGTTGGAGATGGCATTTAGGTGGAGAAACATTTTAAAAACCTAATTCTATGAATTGTATAATCTCAATTCAAATCACTTCCCATCTCTGATACACAATCCCTTCATCTATAAAGTGCTTAAGCATTAAAAGTGAGAATATTTGTGAAAATGCTTTGAAAACTATGAGATATCCTGCAAAGTTATATATTGTATTTACATGACTGTGTTAAATCATAGCAGTGCTCTCTATTGTTGACACATGATTCCAAATTACATCTCTTCCTTTGAGTGACTCTGAGGAGATACAGTTTAAGGCTATGTGGTAAAGGAATAAACTCTTAGAGATCTTTGAATTCTTTTAACCCTCCATCCCCTGTTTTGGGGATTTTTCAGGCTATTCTGGATTCCACCTCTTAAATAGTTTGTAAATCCAACTCTTTGCTAGAGATTCTTAACATTTCTTATTGTAACAAGAGCCTGCAATTCAGCCTCCCTTCGATCTCTAGTGTGCTCCTACCTACCTCTACTAGGATAATCTCTGTAAAAGACAAAACCTACCTTTGTACAACCTTCCTTCAGTGGCTCCCTGTTGGATAGAGAATATACTAATCCCATGATTTTGATCCCAAGGATGTTTAAGAAAATAAGCATTTCATTAGAATATTCCTATATTTATGAGTTTTCCTTGAGAACATCTTTCACAGGAAAAAAACAAAACTCTCGTAAGTCAAGTTAATTCCCTGAGCATTTTTTATATAGCCTGATTAAATCATTACCAATTGTGTCATTAAAAGAATTTTACTGAACTAATGTTCAATAGCATTACTTTTCATTCAATTTTTATAGTTACTGTTAAATTCATGAATCAATTTTTTATCCACATCCAATTTTACTGATTATAGACTTATGCCTCTCGTAATTTTCCTTTATGGTTATTATATTTCTAAGTGAATTTTGTTTTTGTCAAATAATACAGATCTAAATTTCCCAAAAAAGGTTTTAATTCTTCTATTTAGCCAGAAACGACATTACTTCTGTGCAGTTTTAGCCATTGCTTATTTCTTTTTCCTTTTTTTTTTACATTTCAATACAACACAAAATGTAATTGATCTAATGTGATTATTTACTTCTGTCAAATTTAAATTGGGCAGTATTAGACATTTTCATATTTATATTGTGCTGATATATCTATCATTTTTTAAATAAATTTTTATTTTTTCCATAACCCAGCCACCGTATCCCTACTCCCCTGCCCCAGCAACCCTCAGTTTGTTTCATGAGATTAAGAGTTTCTTAGGGTTTCGTCTTCCTCCCTGGCTGATATATCTATCATTAACAATCATTTTGTGATTGAGAGCTGTTTTGATTATTTCTTGAGTGTTTTGGTTATTTCTTGACTAACCAATGGAAACTTCAGAAATACTTACTGCATTTTAACTCTCATTCATTTGTGTGGCATTCTTCTTATTAGCTTACACACCTTATCCCAACTTCTTACTAATTAGTACAGTAAAAAGTAGATTAATTAATGTTTTCAATATGCATCAGTTGGGTGAGATCAAAATAAGGTGTCAAATCATCCCACTTTTACTCTGCATTTAGAAAAAATAAAGCTATTAGCATGGTATACACAGCTTTAATTTAATCCCACCAGATTTTTATAGCTTTTTCTATAATTTTGTGATATATAATACACAGTTGACCCTTAAACATGGAGATTAGGGAGACTGATGACCTACACAGTCAAAAGTCTATGTATAACTTTTGATTTCCCCAGAATTTAACTACTCATAGTCTACTATTGACCTTAAGACTTCCTGATAACATAAAAAGTTGATTAATGTATATTTTGCATGTCATATGTATTATATACTGTATTCTTAAAGTAAGCTTAAGAAAAGAAATGTTAAGAAAATCATAAAGGAGAAAAAAAAATTGATAGTACTGTATTTATCAGAAAAAGTTCACATCAGAAGTAAACCTGCAAGTTCAAACCAGTGTTGTTCAAAGGTCAACTGTATACTCCTGTTGTAACTTGCATTTTCCTAAAAAATATAATGTTTTCTTGTCTCCAAACTGTTGATCAGGCTGTTTTTTCTTCCCTCCACATTTTTTTAAACTGGGCAAATTATAATTGCTTTTCGAACTTTAGTTCAAGGGTCATTTCCTCTGGGCAGCCCTCCTGCATGTTCCCTGCTCTTCTGGTCCTTACACCTGGGCAGGTGTTTGTCTGCTGTGATGATCCCATGAATAACCCTCTTGGAGATCTCTTTATCTGGATGTCTCTCATAGTAACTGGTGAGCTCATGTAGATCATCATTGGGTCTCGGCTTATTTATCATTGAGCCCCTGCAGGTCCTTGGAACTTGCTTGGTAAATGAATAGACAGTTGTCAGTATAAACTAACCCTGTACAAAGAAAGTACTTAACAGCTCATAAAAACAATTTTATTTATTTATTTATTTATTTATTTATTTATTTTAAAGATTTTATTCATTTATTTGACAGAGAGAAACACAGCCAGAGAGGGAACACAAGCAGGGGGAGTGAGAGAGGGAGAAGCAGGCTTCCTGCCGAGCAGGGAGCCCGATGTGGGGCTCGATCCCGGGTCTCCAGGATCATGACCTGAGCTGAAGGCAGTTGCTTAACCAACTGAGCCACCCAGGCGCCCCAATAAAAACAATTTTAAATCTGTCCTTTTGTTGTTGCTATTACAGTGAAGTATTTATGGTAAATTTTCTCCATGATAGAAAATTTCAGGAAATAGAAGAAAGAAAAAATTGTTCAAATCCTTGCACACACTTTTTCTTTCTCTCTTGTCTTCTATCTCTGTTTTGATTATGTTCTATGTGTAAAATGATTATGTGCTATCTGTAAAATTGCACATTGCATTTTCTCTAGTAAACCATGATATTTTAGGCAGATTGAGAAACACAGAAATGAATAAATAGGAAGACAAAAATCTCATGGATTCTCAAAACCCATCACTAAAAATTTTCTGAATATTTTATTTCACCAGTCTAGCTAAATCTATTTATTTATTCATTCATTAATTTGTTTCATGAACAAATATTTTATGAGTGCTTTCCCTGTACCTTCAGCTGGGAATGCCATATTCTATACCCAGCCTTGGGAAGTCTATACTCTCCTTGTGGCAGTGGCTGCTTGGAGATGAGGTTTGAAATTGTCCAAATTATCCATAAGCTTTCTCTTCAAAGTAATAACATACCTTGCATCAGATAATTAGTTGTGTTCTCAATCTTTTGTAAGTTATAGATTAAAAATTCTTATTTTAAAATCTGCATATAATATACTATTTAAGTAAAAACTATGTTCTTGCCATAGTTTTGGCAACTGGATTTCTTCTGATTTCAACTAGGCTTTCAGTTATAGAAATTCTGAAGCTGTCACTGAGTTGTGTAGGTCATTATTAGATATTTAATAAATAAAGGTGGGAGATGAGAATAACAAACTAGACAAAAATCCCAGTTCTCTTTGGTTTGTTTGCTTTGTGATGTAGGCTGAAAATAAAAGCTTTGTTTGGAAAGCAATGTTAAAACATACACACATGCACAGTATGAAAATAAATCTTTAAATTTTTTTGCTGATCTTTCCATAGCAGTTTTCCAAGGTGATCAGCTAATAAAGGACTGGTGTTTCATCCTGGATTAGTCTGATTCTCAGTTCATTCTTTTTCAACTGGATTACTCAGCCTCTTCATGGTTAGCCTAGTATCCAGGTAATTGAAGACAGGACTACTTGATGGTGGGCAAGTCGCACCAAGACTGAGGTGGTTGGTAGTGTCTCAGAGGTCATTTGTGTGACACATACATTCCAGCCCCATGCAGCTTATTTGGTTACATAGGTAAAACACTGGGCACCCAGCCATTTCCATATCTTTAGCAAGATCTAAGTGACCTAAGATTTTGTCTCTTATAAGAAAACAAAAGACATCTTTGATTAATTTGTATTTACAACGAATGTTGATGCTGCATTAATAGTACAAAAGTAATGTTGCCATCATTTTGAAATGGAGCTTGAGAGGGTACACCACTGAGTCTGTCTGGAGGTGAGTGATATGATAGACAGAATGGATTTTCCTCAAACTAATTCATTTTTGATATTACATAAAGTGAAAGCCATTGAATAATTTACCAAAGTATCTAGATTTTTGTTTTGTTTTGTTTTTGAAGTGCAAGGGAAGTAACTTGACCTTTGTTAAACACTTTGATCATGGAAAACACATAAGATTCTCATCTTATTCCAGGAAGTGTAGACACCAGATAAGCTTTTTATAGTTATCCAAGAGGCATATTAAATGAATCTGGTAGAGTTATCTTATAGTTTTTTACTCCAGGGACAGGTTGGCTAAAGCTCATGGGAGAGGAAAGAATAAAAAATATCTTTATTGTTTAGTTACTGTGAAAAATGTGGGTTTTCAATCAAATATCGTAGGTCAAGTGTTTTACTTTTAATTCTTAAACTCATATTACCAAATCCCTTTTTTAGTTTCTAACCTAAAATTTTTAACTTATACTCTAATAAGTCCTAAGTTTTTCTATTTTTTCAGTGACCATGTTTTTATTTTCTGAATTTACTGATGGAAGCTTTAGGTATGTTCAAGATGCATAGTAGCTAAGAAAAAATAAATTAAGCAGAAGATACCAGCTCAAAGCATTGACTGTGGGAGGGAGTGATGATATGTGGGAAGTAGATGAGTAAAAGAAAAGGTCTGGGGAGCTGATGAAAATAATTTAAAGAGATAATACTAGAAATATTGAATTCAAACCAGTTCTAATCTTTAATGCGCTTAAGAAACCAGTCTTTGAAATGTGGCCTGGATTCCATTCTGAGCTTTCCAATTAGAAACATTACTCTTTAAATCCTCAGTTTCCTTATATGTACAACGGGAATGATAGCAGTAGTTATTAAATGAGATAATTTACTCATTGACTTAGCCATAAAATAGAATCCTTTTTCTGTGATAGGAACTACTCTAAGTGCTGACACAATGGTAAATAAAACAGAAAGGGTACCAACTTTAATGAAGCTTAATCTTAGTAAAAGAGATAGCGAAACCAAGTAAATAACTGAGAAAGTTTCAGATATTGATAAGTGCTATGAAATAAACCAGTGTGACATAATAGAAACAGCCCAAATGGGGGAATGAGTGGCCTTTGAGAGAGTGATCAAAGAACGCCTCTTAGAAGTAGCATCACTGACCTGCTAACATTGGCTGATAAGAGTCGTAAAGATTTTTGTAAAGAAGAACTGGTAGATGCAAAGATTCTTCAGAAAAAGAAAAAACTTGGTGGGTTCAAAGCAAGAAAATGAGGTCAGGTGCTTGCAGTATGGTGGGTGAAGGCTGAGTGGTTTGTGGTGAAGTTGGAAAGATATGTAGAAGGGCAGGTCCTATAGGGCCTTGTTGGAAATGGAAAGAATTTGGATTTTTACCTTAAGTGTAAAGAGAAGAAGCTATTTGGAAGTTTTAAGCAGAGAATGAGCTAATCTTATTTTCATGTTAAAGAGATTACTCTGGTTGCTGTGAGAATAGATTGGAAGTGAGTTAAAACCTGGAGACAAGTTAGGAGCCAGTTGGATTGGTAGAAAGGAGAAAGGGGGTGGCATCTGGACTAGGTGCTGACAGTGGAGGTGGAAAGAAAGGTCAGATGCATAGAATCAAGAGAAGTTGCTGTGTGGAAGAAAAATAGGAAGTTATACAGAACGACTCATTTTTTTCCTCATAAGCAATTAAGATGAGAAACACCCCAGTTGGGTAGGCAATCAAGGGTTCTGCTTTATCCATATTATGGATCCATAATCCATAATTTGAATTCTCATTAGACATTCAACTAGAGATATCTAGAAATCAATTGAAGTTAAGAGTGTCGGGCTCATTAGGAATAGATTGTAACCATACACTTGGAAGTCACTGTATACAGATGGAATTTAAAGCCAAGGAACTGAGGGACCTAATTCTGAGCCCTGGGGCACTTCAAATTTGGAGGGGGGTAAGAAGAGGGACTAGGAAAAGAAAAAAATGAGAAGGAGTAGCCAAAGTGGAAAAGGAAAAAAAATATTTTGCTTTGAATGTTGAGAAAATGAGCTAATGATTTAAAGGGCTTACATTGCTTGCTAGCACAGGAGAATCCAGTTAATTTGACATAAAAGTCCAAATTTGTGTCTCTTGAAAGGTTGGTTGAATAGTGATTGTAAGCAACTAGTTATTGTCAAAGATCCTTATTTAAATTTGATACAGCAAAAATTAAGTATGAAAGTAATTTGTAACAATATTCATAAAAATTAAATATATATATGTGTGCATATATATGTATAATATATATCTCCCTTGTTAACTTAGCTATTTTAAAAAAGAATATGACTTAACATAATATTTTAATAAAATTTATGTAAAATATATTGAAAGACTAATGAATTAGTAATTTAATTGAAAATGTCTTGAAAAGGTAATACTATGTAGAATCCCTTGTGGGGTATATTTTGTTTTGAGGCATATTGATAAAAATCTTTAAAGATCCTATTTAAACTAATACATGGACAGGTTAGGAAGTTTGTTGAACATTAATTAGTTACATAAAAGGCTTATTTCTAAATCAAATTTTAAATCTTTTATTTCTTTGAGGAATTTGAAAAATAATTGGTTATTACTTAGGCTTATATTAGGTAACCAAATAGCCTTGATAATTAACAGCTTACAAATAGAATTGTATTCTTTTGGGAACACATATACGTGTTTGTGTGTGTATGTATGTGTTTATGTATGTATATATAGTTTATATATGTATAGACATATATTTGTCTATATATGTTTATATATATTATATATATTTAATAAGATAAAGTGTTTGTTAATAAGAAAAATAGTGCTACCATGTGCCAGGCACTATTTTCAATTGTGTATAAATGTGATCTCATTTAACTTAAGTATACATGTACAAATTATCATGGAGTCTAGTTTATACTTGCCTTTAATATCAATAAAATCATTAATTTATTTCCTGATATTTTATCAGAAATTTTATCAATTTTCATATCCCAAAAAGAATAGCTAAATTTAATTTTTTGTTCTAATTTTAAATACTAAAATTGAGAAAGAAGGAGTGAAAAAAGAGAAGTAATAATGAGTTCCTCCCATGTGCTTGGTGCTAAGATGCTTCACCTGCATTGTGCTATTCAGCTTTATATTTCTTTCTACATTTTGTTTGTAATGGTTTCGAGTATTAAATAAATGTTCAGATAAATCTTGGTCACCAGTGCAAACAGAATAAAACAGAATTATAGTTAAACCAAAAGAATAAGCAATCTAAATATTATTGACATTAGTTGTTGTATTATGGTATTTTGCTCAAGTTGAAAAATGGGCATAACAGATGTTTGGATGGTTTACTGTGAGTTCAAATATGAAATCATGTTGAAAATACTCAGCACGGGAGAAAGTTGTGCAGCTTCATTTTCACAAGGATATAAAGCCATAGTTTAAGCACATCTGTTTCTTAGCGAGTGAGAGAGAGAGAGAGAGAAAGAGAGAGAAAGAAAGAGAAGGGTGGGGGCAGAGGGAAGGAAAGAGAGAAAGTGGATCAAATTATTGCAAGCAGTATTTTAGTATGTGGAAAATAGATAATCATGCATGCGTGCACTATCATCAGTGAGTCAGAGAGCATAATTTACTGTAATGCAGAAATTCTAGCTGTATATAAGTAGGGAAATAAAAGCCTTAGTAAACCTAAGTAATCCATTTTAAGATATGTTAGCTCAATTATGCAAGAAAATGTTACTATTTCTCTGCTCCCTACTTTGAGAATAAAAGTTGGAATGATGAAAAGAAGAATCAGTATCATTTCAATGTGCAGAGCTGTGATACCACATGGCAACTTTAGAACAAATGGAAACTGCAAGTCCATCTACAGGTTCAAGAAAGAAAGGGTCTCACACAGAAGAAGATTAAAAATATATTCAGGGTGATCTAAAACAGAAAATCACCAAAGCCTTTGAAAGAAATGATTATTCCTGTTCTAAGAATAGTAGGTGTTGAGGGCAGCTAGAAGGCATGATGGAACAAACTGAGGGACTTGGAGGGAGGGGGGTGGAGGGATGGGAGAGCCTGGTGGTGGGTACTGGGGACACCTAAAGCGTGGAGCACTGGGTGTGGGGAATGGGGAATGAATCTTGGAACACTGGAAAAAAAATTTTAGTAACAATAAAAAAAAAAAAAAGAAGGCATGATGGAAGAACGATAGAGAATGGCTAGTGGGAGTTCAAAGGCATGTAGAACCTCAAAATTCTGGAAGTGGAACAAGTCATATAACATAAGGAGTACTTCAAAGACAAGGAAACAAGAATAATAAAAATATCTTTAGCTGTCAAATGTAAAATTTGTGCCAGTTTTGTCACATTTTATTTTTCAAGAGTGCTGTAAAACCAAAGACATTCTCTGTTAACATCAACTTAACTATACATATTTTTCTCATCTATCTTAATTACTCAGTTTTCCAAAAGAAAAAAAAAATGCAGTATGCTCAGAGTCCAAAATGTCTTTTTGGGGTTATCCTTAATAGAATGCCTTCTCTTAAGCTAAATTTTAATATTTACATTTCTAAGTATAGGGTGACCATAGAAAATGAATGAGAAATCACTTCATAAAGTAGAATGAAATGAAATAATGAAAGGATGGTAACATTCTTTAAACATTTGCAAAACTGTGAAGGAGCGTAGAAGTTCTGGTATTGTTATTATAATTAGCTTCTCTTTTGGTGTTTCACTTTAAGAGTTGGAATCCTGATACAAAAAAGAAGAAATAGTTTGCATATTAATCTGTAAATCAAAGTACAGAAGTATGGAATGTTCAAACCACTGTCAATGTGGATTCATAGTTTGTAATTAAGTCACCCTACAAACACCTGTATTTGTTAAAGAGCTAATCAACTAAAGAGAAGAATCAATGCAATATACAATGCCATGATTTTGTAGAATCTTTACTCTGATATATGTTTTTTTAATTTATGAAGGACAATGCTTACCATGGACCTATTTTTTGCTAAAATATGATCTTTATGACCTTCATATTTTAAAAATATGTACATAATGATGTTTATGAAAAAATTGTGTTTTTTAAAATTTTAATTCATCCATTATTCTATTCCTTATTTCATTTAGAATATATTTCTATAATTCCTTTAAAAGTATAGCATGATTCATTTAAAAAATTATTCTTGCTTTCCTTATCCATGGTTTTTCTCTGAATTAACACTTCTGAAGGATATCCAATACCATTAACTTGTCCTTCACTTGAGGCCTCCATTTTATGGGTTGAACATCTGGATTTGATGGCCAAGAAAACATTTCCTTCCCTTGACTTTTCTAATAATCTTTTCTAAAAGATACACAGGCTTCATGTTTGTCAGTAAAAATGACATAATTTTCATGTCTATTGTTTTAATACATGATTAGAGGATTTTCCTTGACTAGTTTTTAAAATACATTTTAAATTTGTATGAAAACAGTATTAAGAGCCAATCTAAAAAATATTAGAACCACAGATGTTTTCCTTTACTGTGTTCATTGATTTAAGATCCACCAGCATGTTGTTAAAATGTCCAGAGGTTAACAATAATGATGGCACATGGGGCAGGTTAAAATTCTTTTTTGTGAAAAAAAATTATTTAAATTTTATTTAAATACCTTATTTTAATTTAGTTTCTTCTGATTGAAAAGAATGAAATGAAACACTCTGACACCTAAAATTTCTCTCTCTTGTTTTATAATGAAAGGAGATTTGAAATTAGAATTAGAAGTTATCTGGCAGCCCCAAAATTTATTCACACAAGTTACAAGTACTAGTTTCCTTTTCAGTGAGGAGATGACAAGGATACATATTTTCTTAATGTCTATTGTCCTATTTTACAGTTGTAGCAATCGATCTTATTGAACTCTTTAGTCTATAAAATACAACAGGTAATAAACAACTTTGGTCCCTCTCTCTCTAAATGCAGGAGTATTAAATTGAAAAATTTAAAAAACTGATCAGTGTTTCTTGTCTATAATATTTAAATTGTTAAGAAGGAATTTACAGATCCATAAATATTTTGGGGAACTTTTAGCTCAGAAAATGTGTCAGTGAGTTTCAGTGAATTAATTAACTCACTCAATGAATTAATTAACAACAGTGCTATTTACAGGACAGTTTTTTTTTATTTTTATGGTTTTCGTATAGCAGGTGTACAGTCAAAATAAGTTAGTACATATATAGAATATAAGAGGATTAGAAGAACTTGTGTTCACATTAAAACAGTAGACAGTGAAGATGCTTTTTGAATTTGTAATCCTAGAGAAGAAATTTTAAAGAAAGAGGAGAGAAATTTGGAAATTCAGAGACTGCAATAATATAAGCTCAGTAATCACACAACAGTACAATTTTAGAGAAAAAAAAGAGACTAGAAATCATCTAGTTTAACTCATCTATTTTACAAAAAAGTGGAAAACTGAAACTCAAAAACATTTAATGATTTGTCCCATGTTTTACCAAAAATGAAGGAACTTGGTCCCACATTCCTCCAGTGTATCACAAGGTTTTACCCATTTATCAGGTTTGCCTGACATAATGAAATGAGTATCAGATTGGACATTCAGAGACAAGTTTTGAATCCTTAGTCTATCACTAATTCCTTTTCACTAGACTTAGATTCTGACATGTGGTGTTGGATAAATTATTTAACTTACTTAAACCTCAGTTACTTTTTCAGTGAAATTAATTGCTTAATTCAATTTCTCAGCCTCAACTTGATTTATATGTTAGCTTAGGTAAATGAGAAGTCCAGTGCATTGAAGGGTGTCTCACAGTATCCCTGACCTTTACAAACTAGATACAGTAGAGCTCACTTCCCTCCTCTCCTCCCACAACAGTCATGATGAGCAACAAAAATGTTGACAGGCAATCAGTGTCTCTTGAAGGCAAAATTGCCAGCCCTCACCAGCTTCCTTTAGAAATACTAATTTATTTGAAATCATTTCTTTGGGACTTACACAACTGTAACACAGTGTTACTCTAGAGCACATGTTTAACTCTTGGATCCTTCATTAGAAAGCACTCTCTAAGCATTATTCCATGAAGTTTGTTGTGTACTTGTTAAAGTGATCGAAGGGGGCATCATATAATTTTTGGAAACAAAATAAAGGATCAGGGGCTCCAGGATGGCCCGCTTGGTTAAACATCTAATTTTATATCTTAGCTCAGGTCTTGATCTCAGGGTTGTGAGTTCAAGCCCTACTTTGGGTTCCAAGTTAGGCATGGAACCTACTTAAAAACAAACAAACAAAAAGATCAGAAATATTCACAAGTAAGAAATTTATAGTAGCAATTAAATATTAATATTAGAAAGGTTTAGGAAGACTTAACAAAACAATATTAAAACTTTCAAGGTAATTGGCATATTTTTTCATGTAAGATTTATCTATGCATTTACCAGTTGTACCAAAAGGTACAATGACAGTTTAGTCATCGTAGAAACTCATTCCAAATCCTAGGTATCAACTATGTATATTTCTTTCTGAGACCACTTTAATTGGGTAGGGCAATAATTTCTGGTAAGATTTGCTAGAACAAATAAAAAGTATTTCATAGTGAAAAGGGTCACTTCCTTTTATTCTTTGCACAGGGAGAAAAGATTCTTATCACCCACAGTTTTAAATTAACAGATTTTGCTGCTTCCTTTTCTCTCCTACACCCAACATTTTCCCCCAAGTGGGTCCAGATACCTGCCAATGGAAGATGAGAGCCTTCTACAGAGACAGTGTGTGCACAGGAGATACAAAGGGACATTGGGAATTTGTGTCTAGAAATTGATAGCTGAACAGAGAGCTAGTCTGATGAACTGGGTTACACACCAAGGGGGACTTTGTCACACATTGCTACAAATTCCCCAAGGAGGTTTACCGACTTATGGTTTTAGGAGAAATTCATGTCAAGGAGGTGGTGTGGAGAGTGCGTGCACAAGGAAAGTTTAGTTGTTACAAAATGGGGGCTGAGAGCTCAAATATGTTGGTTATGTTTTGTCAGATGGAGATAAAACTTGAGGTAGCCACATCCTGTGACTTGAAATCGTTAAAATAGGCAGACTTGTATCCGGAAGTAATAGTAAAGTGCACAAGACAAGGAGACTAAGGAAATCAATTTTCTTTAAATTGGAAGATCTTTTTCTTGATTTTATAGAATATTTTAACACCATGAGGTAATTAAGATCATGTCTCACTATTGTATGTATTGTATGTATGTGTAATCATATCCAAAGTAAACATGGTGATTTATCTTTTTTCCAGTAGAACAAAGTTTGGCCTGAGGTCCAAAATATTTGGTTACTGAGCAGAGAAAATTAGCTTGCTCTTCTTACTAATTACAGTTTTGATGATTGATATTTCAGAAATGTAACTTTTCCAATTTCACTAGTTGATAAAAAATGAATGGAGGGAAAAAATCTTTTTCTTATATTGAATACCGTCACCAGATTACTGGTGCTTTAGATTTTTTTCCATTAAAGAAATTAAACTTTTTTTTTTAGAGATGTTATTTATTTGACAGAGAGAAACACAGTAGAGAGGGAACACAAGCAGGGGGAGTGAGAGAGGGAGAAGCAGGCTTCCCACCAAGCAGGGACCCCCGATGCAGGGCTTGATCCCGGGACTCCTTAAGGAACCGTACCACCCAGGTGCCCCGAAATTCAGCTTTTATAAACCTTACTGTTTTCTGTTATTATTGACACCAAACAGTGGAGATTTAATTTTTCCTCAAGCTAAAATAAAAAGTGTCATGAATAAACTACTTTTTCATTTTAAATAAAAATAGATTCAATATAGATATTCACCAAAAATCCCAAACATATCTGAATAACTTATAGTCAGTTTTGTGGGTGAAAATCAACTGTCATTTAAAAAAAATAAACAGTATTTTCATTTTTATCTCTGTTGCTACTTCGGGGTTCTGACTGAGTCCGGAAGCAGAAGTTGCAAAACATTGTGAGAAAATTTTTGCTCTATCTTTTTTTTTTTTTTCCAATCTCCACCCAGATGGAAATACCAGAAATCTGAGAGGAAGTCCATTTTTTGCCAAATGCCCAATTCAGTGTTGCACCTCTATTGCTGTCTTCAGTTATCTCTTTACAGCTAACCTCTATCTACTCAGAATTGATGGCCATGTTTTAACATCCCTGTCCTTATCCTGTGAGAATTCTTTTGGGCTTCTTTTGCCATTGGCTACCTCTGAACGCCATGAAAATATGCACCGGTAACATCTTTTCCATAATTATACAGATAGTCTAATTATGTTTCCCCAATGAAAGTGTTAAACTGAGTTTATCCACATAACCAGCTTTGTGGAATAGCACAGTTTTCTGTTTTTGTTTTTTCCCTTTTCCAGGGAAGAGGGGTAAAGTCAGGTAGATTGCTGTCATTCCACGTGCCCACCACAGGGGGCGTCTTTCTGATCCCTGTCTCCCTGGGATGGCCTTTTATTTACTTTTTAGTTAGTCTGTACAATACTATAAGCTTCACTGAGGAAGAAATTTTTCCTTATTTGCTTCTGGATCTTCAGCGCCATTGACATTGACTCTCCAATGACACCAAAAAGTAGTTGCTAAGCATCTTTACTGAATTAATAATGAAATGGATAAGTGAATTAAGGAATGAATGAATGAACCCCTATAACTTTTGACGTAATTCGGCATCATGGGAATATTTTGGACTGTTTTATGTAGATAGACTGATAGTTATGACTGGCTGATACTCTGAACTGGAGTATTATTTTATTATGTTAATTTCTTATCTAAGGAGGGAATAAAATAAAGGAATATATGGATAATGGTATCCATGAAAGAAATATAATACATAAATGTTTCACTTCCTTGAGACAGAATGACATGGATAGCCTAGAATATTCACCCTGATTTATCAATCTTTGGTATATGAAAAAAAAATTCTACATGAAATGGTACAGGTTGTGATGCTTTTTTTGTTTGACCTTTTACAGATGAAGGTAACACATTCTTTATGCCTCTTCCACACTTTCCTGTCCCTCTCACCCCCAAAAAGGTGGTTAACACTTTGGTATTTGGGATACTAAGTAGAACATATCACACACACACACACACACACACACACACACACACACACAAATACATATGACAAGAGTTAATGGAATTGCTTTTCTGGTTCTTCTTATTCTACTTTCTGGAAAATTATGATAATTTGGGCCCCCAGTGAAGACTTTAGAGAGGTTTCTGGTTGTTTCAGATGATAATCATAAAAGAAACCCAGTTCACTCTTCCCTTTGGAGTAAAAGTCTTTAGAAGAAAAACTAATGTTTACTCCAACCACTGGAGAACGTTAAGTGGAATATGTGATATGATCCTACCTTACAGAAGCACACAGAAGGCATCTGCACTGCCAGGCAACGTTTTGACTTTGGAGTGGTACCTGAAAAATTTTCTTTTCTTTTCCAAACAAGATCTTTCAAAATAAACATTATTTTAAAAAGATTTTATTTATTTTTTTGACAGAGAGAGAGATCACAAGTAGGCAGAGAGGCAGGCAGAGAGAGAGGAGGAAGCAGGCTCCCTGTTGAGCAGAGAATCCAATGTGGGCCTCGATCCCAGGACCCTGAGATCATGACCTGAGCCAAAGGCAGAGGCTTTAACCCACTGAGCCACGCAGGCACCCCAAAATAAGCATTTTTTAAAAATCTTAATGATGAACCTAAAATCAAGGACCAAGTTATTTCAAGTAAAACAAACAGTTCTAGAGATGTGACATTATATTTCATTAAGGTTAGAAAGTCAGAAGCTAATTAAGATGGACCAATGACACCTGGGCCTAAGGTAGTATCCAATTAAGTCTTTAAGAAGGAAGTAGCAGCTTCTTCCTATTTTGACTTCTGCTTGTCACCACCAAGCATATGCTATGTCATAGTAACCATTCACTTATTTTGTAGGAAAGTCAGACATCCTTACTACAAATTGTCAACATATGTATCACTTGATACCAGGGAACCGAATACAAAGCAGTGATAAGACACGTGCCCCTCCCTTTGTGGAATTTCTTGTGTAGGCTCCTCCCACCCCCATGCTGTGGAGCTGTTCCACTGTGGAAAACCAGAAGAGACCCATGCTTACTCCAGGCCACTGTAGGTGGAGACTATCTGAAGAAATGAATAATGTATGTTTGATGACCAAACCAATTTGTGCCTGAAGAATATTTTGCCTAATTGTTCTGTGGAACTAGTTCATTAGTTTCCAGTCAAAGGCTGTTTTGACAGTTTTTCCTTAAAATGCATATAATTATACAGAAACTCTTGTTTGTAGACATATGACCATTTCTTTAAGAGAGGGTCCTAGACTTGGGGTTACTATGCCGAAGACCAAGAACATCTTAAGTCTCTTCAAGCATATTAATAAATGGCCCTTCAGAAAATTTTTCTTGCCTGTTCTTCCTGGGAATGTCTGAGTTTCCTTCTGCACATACTTGCTAGAGTTTAACTTCATCATTTTAAAATATATGTTAATTTTACATGTGCCATTGGTATTTCTGAAAACTTCTATCTTACATTTAATTTTACTTCTATTGTTTACATTTAATTTTACTTCTGTTGTTTTATTCATATACCTATCATCAATTTGCATCCCTTCTCTGAATTGCATTCACGTGGTTTGCATGCTTATCTTTTGTGCAGCTGTGTTTAACTTTTTTATCCCATGTTATATGGAAGAGGAGAGAAATAGATGCTTTCTGAGTTGATACAAATGTTAAAACCATAAGTCGAGGTTACTAGGTTGTCAGCTGTGATAGAGTTTAAAGGAGGAACCATACACACTTCTGCCAATTTTCCTTTTTGAAAAACTCTTAACCATTAGTTTCTGGATGTTCAGGGTATACTTGGGAAGCCATGATGGAAACCAGGATCCATCTTCCCAGGAAGAGATCCCCTTATGAATTCTGGGTGACTTTGGCAGTAGCCATTGAGCCTGCTTATTTTCTTCGGAGAACTACCAACAGCACAGAGACTCAAAGTGCACCGTATCTTACACTGGGCTTCTTCACTTTTTGCTTCATCCCAAAACTCCCACCCCTAACCACATGCCTAGGTACCAACTTTCACAGCAGCTTATGAGAACAATATTCTCGGTAAACTCCTTTCTCAATTCCTGTTGGAGGGGCATTGTACTATCTGAATGAAAGAACTCTTAGAGGCCACAAAGGTCAATGCATGCAATCCCTTTTACCACAACCCCTCACTGTTTGAGTATAAATCCAAAGACTACTTTTTAAAACGGAAAGCCTAGTTTAATGGTGAATAGCTCAAATTATTTGAAATTTCTGGCTGCCATATTGCCTATGTTATGGCTGAAACTGGCGATTCTCAAACATTTTAATCTCAATATACTTCAAATGGTCTTAAAAAGAAAATAAACTCCATTCTTAAGCATAATTATAGACCCTGAAGAATTTTTCTTGATTTGGGTTATATGTCTATTTATCATAATGAATATTAAAACTGAAAAATTTAAAAATACTCATTTACTATTAATTTAATATTAGTAAAGTCAATACATGTTAATATAAATAGCATATTTTTATAAAAGGTAATGATGTATTACAAAACAAAGATTTAAAAGAGTAGTGGCACTATTTTACATTTTCACAAATCCCTCTAATGTCTGTCTTAGTGGAAGGATATCTGGATTCTCATACCTGCTTTTACATTCTATCTGATGCAATATCATATGCCATATACAGCCTCTGAAAGCATCCATTTTCTACTAGTAAGGGAAAAATGTATGTAATATCTTAGTGTTAGTATAAAATAATTTAACCTTGAAGCCACCTTGAAAGTTTTTTGGAGAATCCTTTGTGTCTCCAGAATTTTGAGAACATTTTGAGAACCAGTGGCTTAAACCAACTGGATAAAACTCTTTCCCTCACAGCTGCAAAGAATAGGACTATACCTTCCACCATATAATACTGTCTAAAGTATTCAAATGTATTTCTTGTATTCTCACACACCTCTTCTTAGAAAAAGATATCTTCCATTTTCGTACAACATTTGGCATGTTATATGGCATCCCTTCCCACCTCCTGCCCTCGGGTTAACCTCTTCTAAATACTCCTGGATTTCAATTCCATTCTTAATGTATGCTATCCTAAACTGAACATAGCAATTCAGGTATCTGGGATTGACTCAACAAACATATACTTTCCAAAAACTGGCTCTTGAGAACTACCATGTTCATCTGGTTAGCCAACTTTTTATATTGTATTAAACTCTAGCAATCTCATTAGGTTTGAGTAATGTGTTTCCTCCATGCTGTATTGGTTATTTTAATAACAGAATCAATAAGAATAATCACTACAGACAATAGTCAGTACTTGAAAAGTGCTAGATGCTGTGCTTAATGCCTATATTCATTCACTCATCTAAATCTTAAAATAATCCTGTATACATCTATTTATTATCCCCCTTTTACAGATAAAGAATGGAAGACACAGAGAAATTAGATAAATTGTTTAAGATTACATAGCTAATAGGAAACAGAGCCAGGATTTGATCCCAAACAACTCAATCCCAGAGTCAGTTCAGGAGGGATTTTCTGGGAACTGTGTGCTTAGATAAATATATAAAAATATAAACATAAGCCTACATTAGTATAAACATAAATATAAATATTTATTTTAAAGATTTATTTATTATTTTAGAGAGAGAGAGTGCAAGCAGGGGGAGGAAGTTGGGGGAGAGGCAAAGAGGGAGGGAGAGGAAAAAGCAGACTCCCCACTGAGCCAGGAACCCTACACCTGACTTGGGAGCTCCATCTTAGGACCTTGAGATTATGACCTGAGCTGAAATCAAGAGTTGGCCACCTAACTGACTGAACTAGTCAAGCATGCATTATTTTATTTTATTTTTAAGATTTTATTTATTTATTTGGCAGAGAAAAACACAGCTAGAGAGGGAACGCAACAGGGAGAGTGAGAGAAAGAGAAGCAGGCTTCCCACTGAGCAGGGAGCCCAATGCGGGGTTTTATCCCAGGACCCCGGGATCAAGACCTGAGCCGAAGGCAGGCACTTAACGACTGAGCCACCCAGGAGCCCCTAGGACCCATTATTTTAAACTGGAATGTCGTACCTAGGAGTGGCTTAGTTGGTAGCAAGGAGAGAAACAGAAGCGGATGGAGAGGGAGAGAGACAGGAAAGAAAAAAGGAATTATGAAGACTGAAAAACTTAAAAAAGCCCATCCTATCCTTATTCTGAATACTCTTGCCTTTTTTTCCTCTAAGTCTAGACTGATTCTTCCCACTGACCAGCTTCACTCTCTGCTCTGTGAGAACCGTCTCACAGATAGTACAGATACTCTTAACTATTTGACTGCTACATTGGTGTTCTTTAAGCTTACCTGCGTCTGTAAATGTCTCGTCTAGATGTTTTCACAGGAATTATGAAAATTGTGGTTTCTCTTTTAACATCTAGGACCATTCTCTTTGTGTAGTTCTATAAGTATGCCCTGTACCCATTGTGCAAATATGGGAGAGGGGAGCCAAATTACCATGGTCCCAATCATAGCAGTAAGCCCTCTGCCATGGGAAAGAAGGAGCATGTGTGTCTTACTTCGCAGGTCTCCACACCTAGGATATGCAGCAGACTCCCAAGTCTGTGATCACCCTATTTGAATGAAGATATTCTCCCAACACAATGGCACTGCAGGCAGGATTGA
Organism: Spilogale gracilis; assembly: GCA_004023965.1. Classification (NCBI taxonomy): domain Eukaryota; kingdom Metazoa; phylum Chordata; class Mammalia; order Carnivora; family Mephitidae; genus Spilogale; species Spilogale gracilis. The sequence continues at coordinate 59,409 of PITA01002602.1, read as the reverse complement.
ATATATGATAGCTTCTCTATAATTCTGAATTCCCTAGACCTGAGCCCTGCTGAGTACACCTGCCACCCTCACTACTTTGCTGCATTTCATTCTTTTCAGTCCATTAACGAAGCCAACCCAAGCTGGAAGTGGTAACAATTTGAATAATAATGGTCTTTAACTTGTTATCTTTCGTTTAAGAAAAAAAGCAGAATTCTGAAAGCACTTTTAGCTCTAAGTTTTTTCTCTCTAATTAGACGAGCTTAAACTTCTTGTGAAGTGTAAAAAGGCACAGGTGGTTTGGGGAAGTAGAAGGAAACAATCCTGAATCTGAACAACCTGAGGGACTGGCAGGCTTCCAGAACCAGTCAAAGGAAACTTCACTTCAAAGCTTCCTTGGTCTAGCAGAAAATGCTGACCTGGGCACTGGGGACCTGTGGCCTCCTGCTGAACGCAGCAGGGCTGAGCTGGTGGCGTGATCAATCATATTAATTCCAAGGTAGTTTTGTGGTTGATTAATATGTTAGACTTTTTAAATTTTTTTTACTTTTCAAATTTTTTTTAAGATTTTTTATTCATTCATGAGAGATAGAAAGAGAGAGAAGGGCAGAGGGAGAAGCAGGCTCCCCAAGAGCAGGGAACCCGATCCATCCCAGGACCCTGGGATCATGTCCTGAACCCAAGGCAAATGCCTAACTGACTGAGCCACTCAGGAGCCCCTATTTTTCATTTTTTATTTTATTTATTTATTTTTAACATTGTAGGCTTTAAAATCTAGACTTCCTAGATTTAAATTATAGCTCCACCTCTCACTGTATTTCTTTGGGAAAGTTGCTTAGCTTCTATGCCTCATCAGTAAATGGTGATAATCCGAGTATCTACTTCACAGTTACTAAAGAATAAATGATGAGTACATAGAAAGTATTAAATATATGTTAGTAATTATTATGATCATTACTATGCTATTATTCTTTTCATTTTTATTCCTTTTTGCATGACAGCATGTTACCTCTCTACCAACGGGATAGGAGAACACAAACAAAATAACTTTTCAATATTAATAATAGCAATAAACACTTTCTGTGCTTGGGAACTATACCTTTCCCTCCCCCACCTCTCTCCGCATGACTTAAGGTCATCCCTAGAATAGGATGTCAAATGACAAGATGATACCCGGGTGAAAAGGAAGGAAGTAGTATTGTTTAAGACAGTGTCTATATCATTTTTATATATCCAGATAGGCTTATATGTTTTAAGAAAGTTGTTCTATGGATAATTGAGGTGAGAGTGTGGGCTTTCAGTTTGTTTCTTTCAGATAGTGCCTGTCCTGAGAAATAAGGAACAGATCATCTTCCCACATTTGAAAGGGAAATGTGTGACAATGGGAAAATGTTTTATCAAAACAGCTGTTTGACAAGAAGTTCGCCGTAACTGTGAAGTATTTTGACAGCATAAAAAAATTATCTGGTTGGTGAGAAAAGATTTAAAGTTGCTATGTGTGTAAAAAAATCAAGTCCCTACCTCTATTTCTGAGAACAGTTTTCAGAGAGCATGGTTTTTTCTTTGTATCCTTATAACTATCTCATCGGGACCCAAGGTAGGAACTGTTTCCCTGTAGAAAACAACTGGTTTTTCCCTTTCTCAACTAATAATTTTTAACATTCATGTTACTTGATGACAACATCAAGTAGAATGGTAATACTTTTTGAAAATTTTGAAAATTCCAACTCAGATATTTAGTGAATGCTTTTTTAAAGTTTTGAAAATTCCAACTCAGATATTCCATGAGCTGTTTCCCATCTTTGTTTCAGGAGTTTATGTCAGGCTTGTGTGTGCAAAGCTCTGGAACAGGCAATTTGGAAAAGAACACAAAATCTCCTTTCTGAAGCCAATTTGACCCTGAGGGTTGCCAGATTGCAGAAGAAGGACTTACTCTCCCATTGGCCTGGCCCTCCTCCTCATCATGTTACCTATAGTTTTAACACTAGATGAAGTACTTGAACAGCTCTTTCCTTTTGACACTGTGATACTCACATAGCAACAATGGTTAATGATAAGAGAAAGAAAAGTATGATCTTTATCCTCTTGAGGCTGATGTTCTGGGAGGCCCAAGATGAAAAATTCAGTCTCCCAATTTGGAGAGTATCTTTTGAATCTGAATGGGATTGAAGCCAGTACAAGGGGAACACTTTTGGAATATTCTTTCAGCCTTTTAGAGGAGTCTAATAAATCATTTGAATACATTTCATAAGGGAATACATTCTATTATTTATTGTAATTTTGATGGACACGTTTTGACTTCAGGATGGACCAAAGTAGGCAAGTTAGTCACGAGTGGAGTGAGAGTCAGGTAGAGGCAAAGATAGTAAGCAATGCAAAGGGCCACACGCCCAGAGAACATGCAGTGGCCATGCCCCATGACAGCATGAGCCTGATTCCCATCTTAAGGTAACAAGGGCAACTATAGTGATATTTTCATTCCAATGTCTCCAACCCCTATGTATCTCTAAGAACAGAAAAACTCTGAACCGAGTCCATGGGTCCCCCTTCCTTGGTTCCTTGCCATGTGATGGATCAACACAGGAGAAACATCTAAGGATGTTCTACAAGGTACATGGCAATAAATACCATGGCACAGACTGAGAAGCATATTTGGCAAAGTGTTGCAGTTTTGGCAAACAAAATCTGATTTGCACACTTAGGATAAAATAAGAATGGAGACATCAAGTGAATCTCTTCCTAGTCCTGGAAAGATGGCTCAAGTGCATGCACTTGATTTTGCTATTTATATTGCCATTAGTTAACTTAATCTACAAAAGGCAGCTCTTTATCCCTCAATCTGCTCAAATATTCACACTGAAAGATATAGGGAGAGTTGTGGACATCCACTCATAGACATTTGAACAGTAGGAGACAAACGTGTGTCTAGAGTGGTAGGTTTTTTTCACTTGGGTCAGAAAGAGAGGGTAGGAACAATGAAAAGATGCTTCTGGTGATCGTGGTGGCCCCAAAGCAGGTTCTTGGGACTTTTTCAGGGCCAATTTTTTTTTTCTAAAGATTTTATTTATTTGACAGAGAGAAACACAGCCAGAGAGGGAACACAAGCAGGGGGAGTGAGAGAGGAAGAAGCAGGTCTCCCGCCGAGCAGGGAGCCCAATGTGGGGCTCTAGCCCGGGTCTCCCGGATCATGACCGGAGCCGAAGGCAGTCACTTAACCAACTGAGCCACCCAGGCGCCCCGCCAAATTTTTTTTTAACAAACTATTTGTAAGACTGTTCTATTTTATGAAGCAAAGGAAATAAAGCATTTGCTAAACATGTCTAGATACTGAAGTAAAGGTAAGACTAAAGTTTTGTTAATGCATGAAACTTAGTTTAAGAGATGATGTAAGAGTGGAGTTTACACGTGCAGGGATCTGTAACAGAGATGGTAGTGAACAGATTTTACCCAGCCTTAGTGAGACCAGACACAGAGGTTAATACTATAATATACCCCATGAGGAAACTGATCTTTACATAACACTATTTTCAAGGTAGACTATAAATACTTCTACCATGGATCTACTTTTTAGAACAGCAGATTCGTTTTTGTCTTTATAAGTTAAGTACATTCTTACTTGAAAACAGATGACTGCAAGAAACTTCAGCAATAATCCTGTAGGTTACTGTATCAGTCAGCCTTGTATTCATTTGGCAAACAAAATAAAATATAACTACTGATGGTTTAAATAAAGAGGAGCTACACAACTAGAGATCTGGAGGAATGCAATCCTTGACTGGCACAGAGGCGTCAGGATGACTTAAGCAACCTAACCTCTTTTCGTGTTCCATTTCTCCATCCTATTCAGTAAGGCTTTAGTTTTGTCCTTGTGCTAGCCATCTCATGTCTCTTGATGGCTGCTGGGCACCCACACCAGGCAGGAAGAAAGATAGGGAAAAAGTGGCAACAGATTTTTTTCCTAATGAGTTTCTGCCTTTTTCTTCAGGAATAAAAACCTTCCGCAAAGACTGTGTACTCTTATTGGCCAGAAATACATCATTTGGTCATCCATTACTGTAAGGCATGGGAAGGAAGCCCTGAGAAAGAAAAATGTTAGCTTTCCAGACTCTGTTGTAGAGTTAGACAAAAATGAATGGGCTTATGAATAGCTTTGGAATACTTATTGTTGTCTGTTAGTTGCTGTAGCTGGTAGTTATTGCAAATGATTGAATCTATATTAGGCCATTTTATCAGACAAGCTTCTCAATGTACAGAGATCAAAGAAATATAGAAGCTTGCCTCAGATGGGAACAATTCTATCTTATAATTAGTGATGATGTAAGATCCCAGCTTCTTCAGCCAAATGACTTTGGAAAGCCAAGACTTTTGCTTGCTTATGTTACCAATAGACAACAGAAAATGAGGTAATTTATCCATTCATTCAGTCACTCTCGCTGTATTTTTGAATTCTAACTAACCGCAAAGTAGTGAGCTCAATTCTAAGAAGAGCACAGAGGGAAAAAAGTCACAGTGTCTGCCTTGAAAATATGTTTCTTCTATTTGTTGGACAAGACACACACCCGTGTATACAAACCAGCAGTTCACAACACGCCATGGAAATAAAGAAAAAAGATACCAACAAAAGCTGGAATGTTCAGAGACATATTTGAGTAATTGATAGAATTTAAATCCTAAGGTGTCACGGGCATTGTAACCAGAAGACAGCATGAGAAAATATGGTAATAAAAGCAAACCCAAGGGAGAGTGAGCAAACTGGAACTATATTTGTTCGTTGAATAAATGAGGAAATGTTAGAAATTACTTAAGGATTTAGCCTGTAGCTAGCCCTGGATGCAGCAGTCAGATTTAAAAGGTGCTCTCAAAACAGTGGACTTTTAATTATCACGTGGTCAGCATGACCTTATAGAAGTAGACACTGGACCAAGAGCAGAAGCATAGAGAGTCAGCCATATGGCTACCTGGAGGAAAAGGATTCTGGGTACTCAAATAAAAGGTAGAAACACAATGTGATGAGTTTTATATAAACATAAACAGAGAGACATGGTAGCATAATACAGTATCATCTAACTTAGAGTTTTACGGACCATACAGGAATTAGCTAGATGAAGAAGACAGGAGAGGACCTAACACACAGAAGAAATAGAAGTTGTTAAGGCATCAGAGGTATGGACTTGCTTAAAACTGAGTGCTTCAGTTTTGTTAAGCACCTCCCAGAACACTACTAAGAATGGGCAGTATTCAGGGATACCTGGATGCCTTAGTCGTTAAGTGTCTGCCTTCGGCTCAGGTCATGATCCCAGAGTCACAAGATCGAGCCCCACATTAGGCTTTCTGCTCTGCGGGAAGCCTGCTTCTCCCTCTCTTACTCCCCTTGCTCATGTTTCTCTCTGTCAAATAAATAAATAAAATCTTAAAAAAAAAAAAAAAAGAATGGGCAGTATTCAGAAAAAGAAATTAAGGGGACCTAGGACTTACTTACAAAAGGGCCCTTGCTTTGAGCAAGCAAAGACCAGGTGAGGATAACAATCCCAATAGCATGGTTTGAAGGAAAGACAAATGATCAAGGTTAAGATGAGAATGGGTGAGATGGTATTAGGTAGATTCTGTAGGACCATAGGAAGAAAAGTGATTTTTTAGAAGATTTTATTTATTTATTTGACAGAGAGAGTGGTAGAGCACAAACAGGGGGAGCAGTAGAACGAGAAGGACAATTTATTGTCCTACCCAGCATGGGGCTCAATTCCAGGATCCTGGGATCATGACCTGAGCTGAAGGCAGATGCTTAACCATCATAGCCACCCAGGTGCCCTGGGAAAGGTGATTTTAAAAGGGAAGAGAGATCTATAGTGGCAACTAAAATGTACTTCAGGAAAAATCAAAGACTTTTCCAGATTAGGTGGGAAGGGTATATGTTAAAGAGCAGAAGGAAAGGAGCAAAGAAAACTAAGACTGCATACATGCTAGAGGAGGAGATAAACATGGAGTCACAGAGATCTCAGGCCCCAAATGGCACAGGTAAATGTTCTAGCCTTTCAGGATTGAGGAATCCAATTCTCCCCAAGGAAGAATTGGAGCCCTATGGTGAACAGATATATACTGAAGGGAGATTAAGCTAATTTAATGAAAACCTGCCATCCATACATAAAGCAAGCAGCAACAAGACTACTGGAAGGCTATGGTACATTTAGCTAGAAGGTATTCTCCTATGTTCATTGGGTGACATGTGATATATAGACTACAACATGTGGAATTGATATGTGGTCATTGTTGGTGACCTACAAAGAAAGCCTTTTGTATGATTCAGCCTAATGGGGATAGTTTAAAGGAGTGACATCTGTGCAAATAACAGGGTTGAAATAGTACCCACAGCTATCACAGTGGGCAAAAATTACAAAGAAATAGCTAGGTTTGCATAGTAACCACAAGAAATGAACACTTATTTTCAGAATTCAAATCGTGGTAGAGTTTAGAGTTATGTTTGGAAATGACTAACTCTTAGTGTTGTTTCCTCTGGCGCCAAATTCCTATGCAAGGTTCTTTATCTCTGACTGGTCATGCTCACATTGGTTGTCTGCCAGTTTTTCTGGTGCTCACACCCACCCACCTGCACCCAACATCCTCCTTTTATGCTTTCTGCCTGCCTTGTTTGCACTGTGTGGGCCTCCCTACTACCTAATTTGCTGTGTGTTCATAAAACTAGACTTTTTGAAAACCTTGAGTATCTTCCTTCTTCACCTTCATAAGTCTCTACTAGTACACATCTAGCCAATTGCTAATGAATTGCTCTTTTTAACAGATGAAGACTATGTTTGCTTGTGGGGATGCATTTTGTTTATGAAGCAAAGGATAACACATTTGTTTTGACACTTTCCTAAGCTATTATAGGCTTAGGAAAACAACTTCTTTGATTCTCTAGGAAATAATTTGATGACTTAGAAACTCTACCTTACAGACTTCATTTATGTAAGGAGTGAGAGATAATGCAGTGGTTTGATCAAGATTTTTTCAAATCATCAAATCTAAGATGTAAATTGACTTACTTCTTTTGAAGGAAATTAGATAATTAGATTTAAAAGTTAAATATTTAAAAAACATTTTCCTTTGTCTTTAAAGTTTCACATTTTTAAAGTTTAAACTTTAACTGTTTAAACTGCTGAATCTTGTGGAAACCTAGGCTATGGTCAATTCTTGACTTGCCCATTCTGTTAGAGGAAGAGCCATCTTCTCATCCAGGAGCCCTGATCTTCACTCCAGAACCCCTTTTCCCCCAAAGAAATGAAAAACTTATTTCTTGGACAATGGCATACAATTGGGGATTTTTTTAAAAAAATCAAGTTGTATTTTAACTGAACTAATAACCTTGTCTTTGAGCTGAAAATCCCAATAACAAATCATTTTTTCTAAACTTACCCTGTTCTCCACCTTTCTTCACATTCTTATCATCCTGAAAATTACATTTGTGAAGAGAATAAATTTCAATCAGATATTTCTTTGGCTTCACTGAAAAGACCTTAGTAAAGTTAATATATGCTCCCCTTTTATTTTTCTATTTTGAACATCTTAACTCAGAACTATAAGAGTAAATGCTATTTTTTTCATACTAAAGGAACTCAAGTATTATTATTAGCCTCTGCTTTGAATTTACTTTTATGCTTATCTCAGGAGTTTTGACAGTGATATTGACATTTTATAAATTAGGTCATGAGTGAAATACACTCCTGGCATGGCTCAGCTAGGGTTCACATGACAGACTCAGCTTAAATGCTAGATATGAATGTTTCTATTGTTGCTTTCCTTTAGCATTTTAAGGCAAAGACACTGGAAGACAAAATCTCCATGACAACATTTTTATAATAATGTATTATTATTACTCAACCTTACTGGTATAAAAATTCCTAAATATGAAACTGAATCAGCTTAGGGTTTAAGAATTGTCAATAAAAAGAAACACCATTGAAGGAATACATAGAAGACAGGATCCAAGATAATTATGGACACATCCAACACTTAAAATTAAAACGAAGACTCAAAAAAAAAACCAAAAAAACAAAACAACCAACTACCAACTTTAAAGAAATTCCCTAATGGATTTATTGCATACTAAAAACATTAGGGGATTTCTTTAAGGTTTTCTTTTTTAAGGGGTTTTACATTAAATTTGTTAAATATAAAGCTTTACCTCCATACACTCCAGAACCACTTATAAATATAATCATCAAAATGCAATTTTGAGACAATGACAGTGAATACAAGTAACAAATAAGTTAGTACCTTCTCTTCACTCTAATTACTCTTCTCTAGCTCTTTCTTCTCCTTCACAGACTTTTTAATTTTTTTTTTTTAAGTAGGTTCTGACCTAACCCTGGGGCTTGAATAAGGGCCCTAAGATTGAATGCTGTACCAAGGGAGCTAGCAGGCTCCCCTCCTTCACAGACATTTTTTTCCCCCAGCCTCACAGTCTGCACTCTCTCACTTCCCATTCACTTACCTGCCTACTACTCTCTGGCTTTTTCTCCTAGCACAACACTGAAACTTCATATACTAGTGCATATACTAGTGTCACTGTCCCTGCCCCCAGGTTCTAAAAAATTAAATCCAATTGACCAAGCTTGAGCATTTACTTTACTTCACCTCTCAGACACATTGAACATTATTGACAATTTTCTTCTTTTTGAAACTCTTTCCTTGCCTGGTTTCCCCAAAACTTAACACCACCTTTTCTGGGTTTTCTTATTTTCTCAGTCCTCTGGCTCCTCTTTCTGGGATAGCTGGTGTTGGTGTTGGTATCTTTCTCGGTGATATCACTCACTCCCTTTGCTTCATTTCTCTTCTATCAAGAAGACATCTCCAGTTTTGCTGTCTTCTGTACTAGAGACTTCATTTGTCCAACTGTATGCTGGGCATCTTTAGCTGGTATCTCACTGGCATCTCGAACACATTACCAAAACTGAACTCAAATTCTTCCATCAACCTGCTTTGCTCTCATTGTTCCTATACTAGTGAATTTTATTAGCTTCCATACCGTCGCCCAAGACAGAAACTTCAAGCCTGTTTCAAATTTCTTCCTATCTCTTGAAATACTTTCTTCTATTTCCATTGCCACAACCTTGAAGCAGACTCCTTTGCTTCCCACAGTAGCCACTGAGTTTGTTATCCCCCACACCTCTGTGTATGCTAGCAAATGGAACCTTCATTTAAAAAACAAACAAACTTTATTTTGTGTTTATTTAATTATTTAGCTCTTTATGCCTTCCTATGTAACTTGAAGTTCAATTTGAGCTTGCGGCTTCCATGTGACTAAACTTAGGTCTTGATTGGACAACGTGAGTCATGGTGACTATGTTCTCTTTGATAGGGATGGAGTTTAGGGCAGGAAAACCTAAAGGGGGTTGGCAGAAACTGTCCTTCATTTTAAAGGAAACAAAAGGAAGCCTGTCTCTGGCTGTTCATTTTATGAAAATGTGACACCTTGTCACTTTGACCCCTTCAAGGCAGTTAGGCCCATATCCTGTGAATATCACAGAAAAAAACATGGAAGAAACCTGGACTCTAGTACCATTATTGAGGCATGGAACTAATCCTTTTTGGAGAAATAATGAACTCCTTAGTGTGTATTTTGTTTTAGGTTTCTTTCTCTCTCTCTCTCTCTTTTTTTTTTTCCTTCTGATAGTTGTGGCTAGAAGTATGTTAACATCATTCTCAAAACATTTTACACCTCCCTAACTTATATCCCTGTCCTGTGGCCTCACCTTGACTCTGCAAACCAGGAGTGGGATTGCTCCTTGCTTAAAGCTCTGCAGTAATTCCAGTTGCATGGGGATAATGTTGGAACTTCAGAGTATATAATAGGATGCCTTCAGCAGCAGCATCGCATTTCCCTTCCAGAAACATTTCTCACCCCTTTTGCACCCTGCATCTTGTTTTCTAGCCATGAAGAACTTTTACTTTCTGAAATGTGCTATGTTCTCAGTTCTGGACCATACTGTTCTTCTCTGAAGAATCATCTTCCCTTCCTGCCTAATTCTTTTTCAACTTAGACCTTCCTTTTCTTTTCAGGGAGTCTCCCACTGTTACCCCAAGAGTAGCTTAAGCAGTCGTTCTCGGGGCGCCTGGGTGGCTCAGTTGGTTAAGCGACTGCCTTCGGCTCAGGTCAGGATCCTGGGAGACCTGGGATCAAGCCCCGCATCGGGCTCCCTGCTCAGTGGGAAGCCTGCTTTTCCCTCACTCACTCCCCTCTCTCGCTTGTGTTCCCTCTCTCGCTGTGTTTCTCTCTGTCAAATAAATAAATAAAATCTTAAAAAAAAAAAAAGCAGTCGTTCTCTCTCTCTGCCTCCGTAGCAGATTGCAAATGTGGGTATAGCCAGCTGGCTGAAAGAATTGATTTTGAGTTTGTCTCTCCCCTCACAAGCTGAATGATCTTGGACAAGTTACTGGATGCGTCTTACTGGCTTTTCTCATTTCTTAAATCAGGGTGGTAATTATACATACCTCATAGGATTACAATGATTGAAGAAGCTTATATATATGGCACAAATTACAATATTATAGGTAGCCTGGTGTAGTGTTTGGTACATAGTAAGTGCCATGTACAAGATAGTTGTTATTATGACTGTGCCTATAAAACTTGCTGTTTCTATTAGGGCTGTAAATTGGTTGAAGTAAGATTGTATGTCCATAGTACCAAACATGGTGTCTTACACATAATAGGGATTTGAAGACATTTATTGAGTATATCAAGTGTTTCTTTTAAATAAATAAGAAAGGCCTTGTATTTGATGTTTCCATGACAAAAGCAAAAACCCTCTTCCATATCCTCAATTTTTTATTCACAAAAATGAAAGAGTTCATTTTTATCAGTCCTCTAGTGATATTAAGGAAAGCAATCTTTGGGGAAAGTAAACAAAATATAATGAAGGACTACAGAATAATATAGTCTCAGAGTAAAAAAAAAATCCTCAGGAAACAGAATAAACATTTTGATTTATAAGTTTTTTGGTTTTTTTTGTTTTTGTTTTTGTTTTTTTTTACTTACCAGTACTTTTTAAAGGGCAAATGCAGGACAAGGGCTTACCAGTACTTTTTAAAGGGCAAATGCAGGACAAGGGCTTAATCTCAGGACCCCAGGATCATGACCTGAGCTGAAGGCAGGCACCTATACCTGGGTAGCTCAGTTGGTTAAGTACTTGCCTTCAGTTCAGTTCATGATCCCAGAGTCCCAGGATCAAGCCCTGCATAAGGCCCTCTGCTCAATGGGGAGCCTGCTTCTCCCTCTCCCTTTACTCACAGCTCCCTCTACTTGTACTCTTTTTCTCTCTGTCAAATAAATAAATAAAATCTTTTTTTTCCAAAAAGGAGCAAACTCAAATTTAAGAATTTTGAAATCATGAGATGTCCACAATATATTTCTCTCCAAACATTGTCTTAATTCAGTGGTTTTTTTATGCTATGAGTAAAACATGTATTCATATGGGGACAAAAACCCTAAAACCAACCTTCTTTAATTGATCAATAAACTTCTGTGTATTCATTTGGTATATCACAAAGTAGCATTAAATTTTTTTTTTTGAAAAAAATTGCATTTAAACACTTCAAACTTAATCTAGGTATATCTTCTTAAACCAAAGACCTTTATTTCTCTCTAATTGTTTATTCTTAGGTGCAGTAGAAATGTCACTTTCTCTCTGGCCTAATGACCATGTCCTTTTGATGTGACTAGAGTAGCATCTCATGTTCATTGTCATTTCGGTTTTAAATAATGAAATACTGTAGACATCTGTAAAAAGTTGAGTGAATTTTCAATAAAGACATTTAAGAATGAACTCAAATTAGGGAATAGGGATTTTTTCCCTTTTTTTTAACATTGAAGTATAATTAATACACAATATTATATTAGCTTCAGGTTCCAATATGCTGATTTAACACTTCTATTCATCGCTCAGTGCTCACTATCACAGGTATAGTCATCATCTGTGAGCAGACGTTACTGCAATATTACTGACTATATTCCTTCTGCCGTACTTTTTATCTCAGTGGCTTATTTATCCTATAACTGGAAGTTTGTACCTCTTAATGCCTTTTAGCTTTTTCACCCATTCCCCTACCCTGCTCACTGTAGGGATTTTATAAAACAGTTTCATGTATTAGGTAGGTGATTAAGTAAACTTTATTTTATCTCTCAGTTGTGACATTTGGAGTCCTTAAACATGGCATGACATATAATATTGTCTTTTTAGAATTGTTACTTACGACATCTACGTTATCACTGTATGATGACTGGGGCCATGACTGCAAACCGTTATCAGATGTGAAAGGAAAGTGCCCAATGTAAGAAAAAAAAAAAAAAAACTACTTTAAATTTGAAACGAAAGTAGTTTCATCTTTCTCTGAACTAAAGAAACTTTTTTTTTTTTTTTAATAACCTCTAGGGGTGTCTAGATGGCTCAGCTGGTTAAGTGTCTACCTTGGGCTCAGGTCATGATTCCAGGATCTTGGGATCTAGTCCCGCATTGAGCTCCTTCTCCCTTTCCCTCTGACTGCTGCTTCCTCTGTTTGTGTTCTCTGTGTCTGTGTGTGTCAAATAAATAAAATAAAATCTTAAAAAAAACCCTTTAAGAATAATTTCAGATTTACAGAAAAGTTGTGAAGTTCTCATTTACTCTTTTAAAAACATTTTATTCATTTATTAAAGAGAGAGTGAGCAAAAGAGAAAGAAGGAGCAAGGGTCGTGGCAGAGGGAGGGGAGGAAGCAGACTCTATGCTGGCCAGGGAGCCCAACATGGGGCTTAATCTCAGGACCCCAGGATCATGACCTGAGCTGAAGGCAGGCACTTAATGGACTGAGCCATCCAGGCACCCTACCCATTTACTTTTTGTTCATCTTTCTCTAATGTTAACATTTTACAAAACATTTGTCAAAACTAAGAAATAATCACCAATGTTGAATCCATAACTTTCATACTGTTGTATCATCAAATCTAGAATACCACTTTGGATTTCTTCCTCCTGTCTCTTTAGTCTCCTTGGATCTGTGACAAGTTTTCAGTCTTTCATTGTTTTTTATGATCTTGATGCTTTTAAAGAGTTACTGGCCAGATATTTTGTAGAACATCTTTGAATTTGGGTTTGTCTGATATACAAATTGAATTGTGATGCTCTTTCTTGAATACAGATGCTAATCATAAATAATTTTCAAGAGAATTTTATTAAAACTAACATTTTTTAGGACTGAGTATTTACAATATCAACAGTAACAGTATATCATTTGATTTTCACAATAACACTGAAGCTGAGATCTGTGACTCCTGATCCCATCTTCCTCTTCAACTGTATGGTTAGCCTAGCTGTTTTTTCTCATCACCGTTACATTCGCCTCCCCTCTGTGAAATTCATGCAGTTGAGTATACATCAGATTCCCTTCCACAAGTATAAGTGAATTCAGGTTTCCTTACAGAAACTTCCAGTCGAAATTTGCTATACCTTTTCTGCAGCTGGTCATTTCTTACTTCAAATTTGCATCTCTGGGAATGAGGACAGCTCTTTGTTACTTGGAATGCCTTCTACAGATCTGATGCTTTGCATATGCATATCTCTAATCTTTACCACACTACTGCAAGATAGGTATTATCTACCCAGTTTTCAGATAAGAAGGCAAAGCTTACTCTCTGGGCTTTATTCCAGCAGTAGTAAGAGGCAGGGCGTTTACCATATTACCACGGACCAGGGGGCTGTGCACTCTGTCTATTTGGCCCTCTAGTCAAAGGTAATTGTAACATCTGTCTAGCCTCTTCCAGGACATATATTAAGGAAATAGTGATCTTGAAGAGATACTGGGTTGAGACATATATGGGGGAACAATGGGGGAGATTATCAATACTAGTCAAAGAATGTGCAGAGAGTGGCATGATGCTGCATGAAGGGAGGCTTATTTAAACATGTCAGTGTAATATTAGCACATAGTGAGGGCTCAATATTAACTATTGTCGTTACTATTACAGCCACTATCTCAACTACCAGGGAGAAGTTCCAAGTGGTTTTAAGTATTTTCTCATTTTCCTAATTCTGCCATTTTATATGCTCCATCTTAAAAGAATGTTGCTCTGTGTTCTAAGACACTCAGTGGGGCAACTGTTCTGATTTATTAAAAATGTGTCAGCATATTATTTTGGCATCCATAATTAAGGATACCATGGACATAATCCTTACCTTCTAAAAAGAAAACTCTTTCTTTTTTATTTTCTTTCAGTCATTTTATCAAAACCAATTAGCAGAAATAAAGAGATTAAATATGGTTTTAAATAAGTTTCTCTTCGACACATACAATCAATATTAATTTTCTAATTACAAGTCTAATATGTTCATTTAACATTTTAAACACAGAACTATGTGAGTTAGATGGGTAATAAGATTAATAATTTATCATGTTTTATAGTTAATGTTAATATAATGATGCTTGTGTATCTAGACCTCTTTCCCCATGCATGCATCAAAGTGTCTGTTTTTAAGTTACCAAAATATTTAACTATACTGCATATGGTAAAAATAATCTGCTGGAATTCGCACTCCACTTTCAGAGACTGATTATTGTCACCATTAATTTACATAACCTTTAAAATTTATTAACCCTGTAAAACATGCAAATTTCACCTATTTCTAATGTGAAGGCCTGATTTCGAGGGTTTAAAGTACAGAATGACTCTAACACATTTTGCAGTCATCCTTGGAAAACTGAATATTTCTCAGTTCTATTCATTTTGTGAATATAGTAATTGTAGTGTGTGTTTTTTTAAGATTTTATTTATTTATTTATTTGAAAGAGAAATAGAGGGCACATGCATGCAAGAGTGCAGGCAGGGGGAGGAGCAGAGGTGGAGGAGGACTCCTCGATGAGCCTGGAGCCCAACACAGGGCTTGACCTTATGACCCTGGGAATGTAACCTTGGCTGAAACCAAGTCAGATGCTTAACTGACTGAGCCACCCAGGCATCCCATAATTGTAGTTATTGACATGGAATTAATTTTTTGTGAGAAACAAACATCTAAATTTTAAAGAAAATGTAATTTAGTTGAAGTAGGTGATAGACTATGAAAAAAGTATTTTTTTTATTATGTTATGTTAGTCACCATAGAGTACATCATTAGTTTTTGATGTAGTGTTCCATGATTCATTTTTTGTGTATAACACCCAGTGCTCCATGCAATTTGTGCCCTCCTTAATACCCATCATGAGGCTCACCCATCCTCCTCACCCCCTCCCCTTTAAAACCCTCAGTTTGTTTCCCAGAGGCCATAGTCTTTCATGGTTCATTTTCCTCTCTAATTTCCCCTGCTTCATTTTTCCCCTTCCTTCTCCTAATGTCCTCCATGATATTCTTTATAATTCCACAAATAAGTGCAACTATATGATAATTGACTTTCTCTGCTTGACTTATTTCACTTAGCATAATCTCCTCTAGTCCCATCCATGTTTCCTCTAGTCCTATCCATGTTGATGCAAAAGTTGGGTATTCATCTTTTCTGATGGCTGATTAATTTTCCATTGTGTATATGGACCAAATCTTTATCCATTCATCTGTCAAAGGGCATCTTGGCTCTTTCCAACAAATTTGGCTGCTGTGCACATTGCTGCTATGAACATCGAGGTACATATGGCCCTTCTTTTCACTGCATCTGTATCTTTGGGGTAAATACACACTAGTCCAATTGCTGGGTCAAAGGTAGCTTTATCTTTAATTTTTTGAGGAACCCCCATACTGTTTTCCAAAGTGGCTGTACCAACTTACATTCCCACCAAGACTGTAAGAGTGTTCCCCTTTCTCTACAACTTCTCCAACACTTGTTGTTTCTTGCCTTGTCAATTTTTACCATTCTAACTGATGTAAGTTGGTTATCCCAATGTAGTTTTGACTTGAATTTTCCTGATGGCTAATGATGATAAATTTTGAAAAAAGGTATTTATTATTAAAAAATCTTAAAGTTTTTCTCAGTAAATATACCTCAAATTTACCTTTATTTCATTATTAATATTTAGCTTTTATTCTTCTAAAAAGTATATGCCACTGATAACATCCCATTAAAAATAAGAACCTACTTAATTTTAGGCCCACCTCCCCCTTCGTTAGGCTCAAGTAGAAAATCATAAAGAGATAAAAAAATGCAAAAAAAACCCTGAATCTATGAACTTCTTATAAGATTTCCATAGAATGACTTCAGTCTAAATTTACTCTTTGTTTTATGATATGAAATGACATATTGTGACAAGAACTAGATTTTCCTTGTCATAGATCAGGCATAAAAATATTTTTCTATCTCTGTAAATCAGATATAAGCTATGAAAATATGCTAAAGAATTGATGATTCAAAATTTGGCGTCTTTTACTCTTGGGAGGTTTTATTACTATGAAAGGAAGGCAGGCATCTCTTTCTTTCATGTTTAGCTTCATCTGACCAGTGGATACATTCCTGAATCTGAATTGAGTGGGGTGGTTTTTGTTGTAAGTGATAATTTCAGTTAAAAGGATAACTAGAGAATATTAGAAGCATTATCCCAGAACTGTGCCAATGACCAGCATGCTATTCCTGCCTCAAAATCAAGGACTATTCCTCAAATTGAGGCTGTGGGTGCTATATAAGATAAATTTTTTACCTTAAGGGTAAAAATAAGTAAAAGAAATGGTTGAAATGAGAAACAGACTAGTCATTGCATGTGCACAGGGATCTCCAGATGTGGCTGAAGGACTTGTAATTGTTGTGGTTGCTTTTAAATGACTTAATTCCATCAAACCAGACAGGGTACTGATGTGTTGAATGAGGCCCAAGTTAGCACTGGACACTACGAGGACCCAAGCCCAAAGGAGCCGTGTCCTGAGATTTTAAAATGGTGACTATTTTAACATAAGCGTAACATAAGCCCAAGGTGTTCTTTTGACTTTTGGGAATGCCTCAGCCAATCAATAATGAGGAAAAGTAAACTAAATATGAAATAGAAAGGGGGGGCCATATCCTTTTCCATCCAGCTGTGAAAAACTTCTTGTGTACAGATGTCAAACTTAAGAAACAGATGGTAGATCTCTATCAGTCAGTGAAAGGGTTTGAGGTAGTTTGGGGGGATGGTTACCAGGAAGCTGGCCCTCGAGACTGCAAGGCACAGGCATTGTCTGAGGACAGTTGTGAGGGGAAGCCTGGATGCAGAACCTGTGGGATGCAGCCATTTCCACTGCTTGCATGAAGATAGAGTCCTAGATAATAGGTCATTGGGAAATCACGTGTTTTTGAGGGTTGGGATCTTTCCTGTGACTTGTAAGATTTGAATTTCTTCAGAATTTCTTCAAAACTCTCCAAAGGATGAGGGAGAGTGCAAGAGAAATATGATAAAATACAGCATCAGATGTGATAATCACATTCAAGCTAAGGGGACATAAATACTATCATCTGACAATGTAACTCTTCTTCCTCACTGAGCAAAAATTGCATAATCATAAAAAAAATTATGCCCAAATCTAGAATTGGAGACAGTAGCCACATAGAGATTCTTACTCAACTCATAATTAAAAAGAAAAGATTTGTGTGTCAGTTATACAAATAGATGGCTCAGCCCTGATACGTTCTTTTTTTAAAAAGATTTCATTTATTTGACAGAGAGAAACACAGCCAGAGAGGGAACACAAGCAGTGGGAGTGAGAGAGGGAGAAGCAGGCTTCCCACCGAGCAGGGAGCCCGATACGGGACTTGATCCCAGGTCTCCGGGATCCTGACCTGAGCCAAAGGCAGTTGCTTAACCAACTGAGTCACCCACGTGCCCCAGCCCTGATAGGTTCTTAAAATACTTTTAACTATTGCTGGATTTCTGAATCTCATTTGAAAATTATCCACTGAGGGACAACAAGTGGAAAGGGCAGAGGAATGGACTGGTATAAGAACATTTATTTAACATCATCTCTATGCTTGCTATTCATTTTGTAAAGCCCTCTGTAAATATTACACCATCTAGTCCCCATACCAACCTATACATCCACTAGGTATGATGATCCTATCTCCACACACAGGAGAAGGAAGTTCACAAGCATTATTTAAGCACGCAAAGCCCTAATTGGCAGGGCTAGGGTTCAAACCCGTCAGTTTGAGGACAATGCAAAACCCAGCGCTTTGTGAGTACAGTTTTGCATTTTGTTCTTCCTTGCATGACATAAACACAGATATATATGAAAATTTAAGAACATATGAAAATGCCAAGAGGAAATGCAATGCCATCTTATGAAAGGAGAAATTACACATGCCACTATATTACAATAAGTTTCAAATTACATTGCTCAAAGTTTTGTTAACATGGGACCATAGGCCCAAATAATATTAAGATTAAAGATTAAAACCAAGGTGCATGGCTGGGCTCAGTTGTTAAGTGTCTGCCTTCAGCTCAGGTCATGATCCTGGAGTCCTGGGATCAAGCCCCGCATTGGGCTCCCTGCTCAGTGGGAAACCTGCTTCTCCTTCTCTCACTCCCCCTGCTTGTGTTCCCTCTCCAGCTGTGTTTCTCTCTGTCAAATAAATAAAATTTTTAAACAACAACAAAAAAGATTAAAACCAAAAATATTTATTAGGATATAAGGGATGCCGATTTCACCAGTGCCCTTAAGAAACACAAATAGAGTTAATAAGTCAAAGGCCTAGAGGCGGTAATCATGATGACAAATAACAATGATTAGTACCAGTTATTGAATTCCAAGTGAAGAGATGCTCAGTGTTTACTTACTTACTAGGTACCTCACAAACATTTTCCTGTCTTTTTTAATAACCATAACAACCTTATGAGTAGATATTATAGATTAACTGATGAGGAACAGATGCTCAGAGACAGTCATTTTCCCCAAGGCCACATAACTAATGAGTTGCAACAGAGAGATCCAGACTCTTGTGTGCTCTTTCCAAAGTCTATGATCTTAACTGGAATACTCAATGTAAAAAGATAGCTAATCACATAAGTCAATGTATGGTATGTATCCCTATGAGTGGTATACATGATTATTGTTCTAAACATTAGGAGAAGTCAGTGGTATGGGGAGACCAGGAAAATTGTCATGAAGTTGGAATTTGAACCGCATCCTGAAAATGGCTATGATTTAGGAGCATTAAGAGAAGGCAAGATATTCCTGGGTAGGGTCAAATTCACCTGAAAGGGAGAGAGAAGGCATGTGCTGAAATCTTGCTGGGTTATAAGAAATTGCCTTTGAACTGAGTTTGAATGAAAAAAGTGATTTCGTTTAAGTGTATTGATAATGTCATTGGAAAGGCAGGCTGGAGATGGAATGTGAAGGCCTTTCCATAATAAGAGTAAAGATTTTGGAATTTGCTACTAAAATATTTTAACAGGAAATATATCCGTACATTTAAAAAACAGGCTGATGTGGCAATCTCTAGCATGCATGGTGCTTGGGAGGGAGGAAATTGCAGTTTAGAAACTGAGTTTAAAAGTCAGTAAAATAGGGGCACCTGGCTGGCTCAGTCAGTGAAGCATGCAACTCTTCATCTCTAGTCCTGAGTTCTAGCCCCAGATTCAGCATAGAGCTCACTGAAAAAAAAAAAAAAAATCAGTGAAATGGAACATGACCAATACTCAGACTATGGTAAAAACAGTGAAAAAGGAAAGGAAGCACAGACCCTGGGTGTTAAATATTCAAGGATTAGGTACTGAAGTTCAAAGGAATGATAGGAAATGAATGCTCTGAGTCCTCTCCTTCTGCTCATGGCACTATGTGGTTACTAGGAAATATAGGAGCTCTGGCATCTCGTAGACCTGGGATTGAGATTTTACACTGTTACTTAACTCTCTATTGGAACAATTTATTTAAGCTGTCAATGTCTTCATTTCCTCATTTCTAAAACAAGAGTAATACTAATCTCATAAAGATATTATAAGAATAGAAAGTATTCAAAGATTGTTTCTTTTTTACTCTAGAGGACAAATTTCCTGACATCAAAAATGGGCATGAAAAACTGACCAATATGAATTTTTTCCAAAGAAGCTAAATAAAAAATTATCTCATGACCTTTCCTAGGATATATAATTAATGGATGTTAACACAGTATTTAAATACTTTCTCTATCATGAAACAATTGTTTTTAGTCAAAATATGAGACAATTGGTATGAGACAATTGAAGCATACCAGGTATCGTAAAGGGAGCAAAATGTTCCCATACATTTCTATATTTTCTGGAATTACCTTTCATGAGACTTCAAGTGTGGTATTAAGGAAGTCTCTCAGCTCATTTACCTTTGTCTGCAAAGGACACAGCACAGAATTTTCTAGTGGTAGAGCAGTGCCAATATGTGATGACGAAGGGTTTTGCAAGAAATGCCCTTGCCTTGTCTCCGTTTGGTCATTTCATCATCTTGAAGTAGAAGGAACGTGAAATCTATCTATAAATAAGCACATTCCTCTTATTTTTTTTGTTTGTTAGTTTGTCATCTATTTTCTTCAAGTTTCATCAAGTGACTAATTAATCAAGCTGACTGACCAAAGAGATGGTGATTTTTTATGTTATGAAAGATAATATTTGATCTAATTTTTTTTCATTAAAATATCAGTTACAAGTATTTTTCAAAGTGTTTTCTAGGTGAAACAAATCACCACCATAATAATCAACCTTATCTTTAAAATACCTTTTCAGTGAAACAGAAGCAAATCAATCTGAAGTTCAGTTTTCTTTTTCTTTCTTCCTCCCCTCTTTTCTTCTTCCCTTCCCTCCTTCCTTCCTTCCTTTCTTCCTTCCTTTCTTTCCTCCCTTTTTCCTTTCCTTTCCTTCCCATGCCTTTCCTTTCCTTTATTTTCTTTCCTTCCTTTTCTTTCTTTCTTCCTTCCTTCCTTTCTTTCTTCCTTCCTTCCTTCCTTCCTTTCTTTCTTTCTTTCTTTCTTTCTTTCTTTCTTTCTTTCTTTCTTTCTTTTTCTTTTTCTTCCTTTCTTTCTCATTCTTTCTTTTTTCTTTTCCTTTTTCTTCCTTCTCTTTCTTCTTTCTTTCTCTTTCTTTCTTTCTTTCTTTCTTTCTTTCTTTCTTTCTTTCTTTCTTTCTTTCTTTCTTTCTTTCTTTCTTTCTTTCTTTCGCAGTTAAATGTCTAATCAGATAGCTTCAACATGAACTAGAGAAGTTGTGGTTTAACCCTGAGATAGAGCTGATTATGCCGGTGCTATGGCAACCCGTTTCACCATTTGGACTGCTTGAGTGCTTAACCGCAGGAGCTGCACCTCTTCCTTTCCTATAAAGACTTAGAATCAGAAAAACAGAAGTACACCGAAGAGAAGAAACCACAAGAGCAGTAAAGACACTGTTGTTAGCTTTTAGCTGTGCAAACAGCACACTTGTGAGAACAACATATTGAAAACCTTTTCTATTTGAAAGTGTAGCTTTTCCCGTTAAGCCTGGGATTCCTTTAACGATTCTGAAAGTAAATCAAAGGTTTCTGTTCAGAGTTTTCATTAAGGGGAAATGAGAAGTCAGTGGTGCATTTATCAGCCTTTGCTTTTATTACCCTTCCCTTCCCTTCAGGAGAGAAGGCTTTTGCGCAACTCCAGTGAGAGAGTATGATTCTGTTTGTGAGATAAGAGCCCAGTTTGGTAGGCGGACTCCCTCAAACCTAGCATTTATTTTCTGTTTATTTCTTATTATCTTGCATTTATTTCACACACACACACACACACACACACACACACACACTATGTCTGTCATTTAAAGTTCAGTCCCTGTTCATTTAAAAAGGTTTATGGGCGATGCTGTAAGTCACTGACTTCAGAGCTAGAGTAAATGCCCAGTGCTCCCCCCTCCTCCCTGGCTTCCTGTTCTGTGGGTGCCTCACCTACTCATTCACTCCTGCACCCATTTCTTCTACAAGATACAGATTTCTTTCTTTCTTTCTTTCTTTCTTTCTTTCTTTCTTTCTTTCTTTCTTTCTTTCTTTCTTTCTTTCTCTCTCTCTTTCTTTCTCTTCCTTCCTTCCTTCCTTCCTTCCTTCCTTCCTTCCTTCCTTCCTTCCTTCCTTCTTCTTTCTTTCTTTCTTACTTTCTTAAGAGCATTTTAAAAGATTTATTTATTTATTTATTTATTTATTTATTTGAGAGAGAGAGTGCAGGGCGAAGGGTGGAGGGTGATGGGCGAGAGAATCCCAAGCTGACTCCAGGCAGGCAGGGGTGGAGCCCCACGCAGGCAGAGGTGGAGCCCCACACAGGCAGGGGTGGATCCCACCACCCTGAGATCATGACCTTAGCCAAAACCAAGAGTCAGGCTTTACCAACTGAACCACCCAGGTGCCCCTACAAGGTTTAGATTTCATCAGCACGACCTTTTTGTGTTTTGTTTTGTTTTAAAGCACAGACATTGTAAGAGTAAACCATTGTCAAGCATGTTTCATTTTTCCTTCCTTGAGAATTTTGGTAAAAATGCGGAAGGGAAGTCTTTACCTTGGTGTTACTTTGTCACAGGCTTTTGCACATCCTTCCCCCACTTTTTTCCTTAAAGAAATGTTTTTTTTTCCTCTAATTCTTTTATAGTCATTGTTCAGCAATTTGCACTTCTTAAAAATAAGTTTTAACGTGTGACTTAAATCTGAATACCATCTTAATGCTTCCTCCATGACGTTCTACTCGGGTTTGGTTCTCTGATAGGTCTTTCACACAACTGCTGGATCTAGCATACACAGTTTTCCCTTAGAGCACAGTATAGTTGAATAAGCATGAGGCTTTTGGTGTCCGGTGTGCATTTAAAACCAAACTCTTTAGGTTTGCACCAATTCATTTATTTTTTGAGACTTCATCTGTAAAAGGAAGATAATGCTGTGTACACTGTAGGGTTTCTGTAAGGATTACGTGATTTAATATGTAAAATTATTTAGTGTAGTGCCATCTACATAGTAGCTGATTATTATAATGGTAACTATTATGAATGCTACTAAGGACATGAACAACAATTTCACCAGTTGTACAAACATCCTTTATGGATTCTTTGTATTTCTTTGACCATAATCTTATTCTAATCCTAGAGAAAGCCAACAGCTACAAAAGCATACACTTACTAAGGGATTAATATAATTAGAAAGTTTTTGCTATCTGAGATATATTTTATAAATTAGGTACTTATCCCTGGATTTAGATAAATAAAAATAGACATTTTCCTAAGAAACAAAAAAGACATTTAATGTGAGAATACAGACATCCTTTATTTCTTTTTTTTTTTTTAAAGGCTTTTTATTTATTTGAGAGAGAGAAACACAGCCAGAGAGGGAACACAAGCAGGGGGAGTGAGAGAGGGAGAAGCAGGCTTCCTGCCGAGCAGAGATCCCGATGTGGGACTCAATCCCGGGTCTCCGGGATCATGACCTGAGCTGAAGGCAGTCGCTTAACCAACTGAGCCACCCAGGCGTCCAGACATCCTTTATTTCATTGGCTCATTGTGCTTCACAAATGGGAGTTTTGTGACCATCCGCTTCCAGCAAATCTATCAACACGATTTTTTAAAGTTTATTTTTCAGTGTTCCAAGATTCATTGTTTATGCCCCACACCCAGTGTTCCATGCAAAATGTGTCCTCAATACCCACCACCAGGCTTGCCCATACCCTTACCCCCTCCCCTCCAAGCCCCTCAGTTTGTTTCAAAGTCCAAAATCTCTTATGTTTTGTCTCCCTCCCTGATTTATCTAACTTCCCATTTCCTTTCCTTCTCCTACTGTCCTCTATATTGCTCCTTATACTCCACAAGTACATGAAACCATGTGATACTTGACTTTCTCTACTTGGCTTATTTGACTCCGCATAATCTCTTCCAATCCAGTCCATGTTGCTACAAAAGTTGGATATTCATCCTTTCTGATGGAGGCATAATATTCCATTGTATATATATACCATACCTTCTTTATCTATTCATCTGTTGAAGGGCACCTTGGCTCTTTCCACAGTTTGGTGCAACATCATTTTTCTAACAGCATTTGCTTGATTCGTGTCTCTTTGTCACACTGGTAATTTTTGCAATATTTCAAACTTTTTCATTATTATTATATTTGTTATGGTGATCTGTGATCAGTGCCTACAATTCACTGAAAGCTCAGATAGTGACTAGAATTTTTTTGGAATAAAAGTATTTTTAAATTAAAGTATGCACATTTTTCAGCCATATGGTATTGTACACTTAATAGACCACAGCATAGTGTAAACATAACATAATCACCTGGGAAACAAAAAAATTCATCTGACTCTTTTATTGTGCTATTTGTTTTATTGTGGTGGTCTGGAAGTGAGCCTGCAATATCTCGAGGTATGGGCTGTAAATCTATTCTGGGAAATGCTTTTAGTGTACAGTTGACTCTTGAGTGACAGAGGGATGAAAGGTGCTAACGGCTCTCCACCATCAAAAATCCAAGTATGACTTTGGCTTTCCCAATACTTAACTACTAATAGCTTACTGTTGATTGGAAGCCTGACTGGTAGGAAAAACCAGTCTATTAGCACATATTTTATATCTTTATATGTATTACATACTGTATTATTACAATAAAGAAGCTAGGGAAAAGAAAATGCTATTAAGAAAATTACAAAGTACTGTACTATAAAAAATCTGCATGTAAGTGACCTGGACAGTTCAAATCTGTGTTGTTCAATTGTTAACTGTACACAGATAAAGGAAGTATCTTTACCAACCGTTCTTAATCCTTGTTCCCCATCCCCCATAATCACCATTAAAGCATTAAGAAAATACTAGTGTACAAATCACACAGCAAATCTGCCAAATCAGAACTGAAAAAGGTGGAGCCCAGAATTTTGAATCTGATTTAAGCTGAAATTTTAATCTAGTGCACATACAAATCCTAATTTTGTATTAATCAGGATCATAATACTGTAAATTCTTTCTCTCTTTCCCTTTCTATATATGTAAAGTTTCATGTAACTAATACATGCAACCAGAGTCATAGACTGTGTTTCACTGAGGTTCTACAGTGCTCTGGTTTCATGACAAGTCTATACTATGTCCATGGAAAAGAAAAATGGGTTGGTGGCAAATACTTCTAGAAGATTCTGGGTCAAACAAAACTACATAAATTTCTCTTTGCCTTGGATATGTTAACACATTATAAGTGTCTTTGAGGGACATGTAGCCTGAAATACTTCTGAAACAAATTTGACAGTGGTAATTTTTAAAACTTGTGAATCTAAATCAAAGACCACAGGCTGACCATCATTACACAGGGAGAGATAATCTGTTTTTTTTCTTTCCCCTTGACTTAGAGATAAACATATTAAGATAAAAATTAAGACAAAATAACCAATCTTTTATAGATGGTCATCTTGCATTTATTAACTTTTTGTTGTGATCTGTTCAATCAACATGGCTGAAATGGATAATATAATGTTTTAAACTAAATACGAAAGACATATGAGCACATGCCTGGGTTTTTTAGAGGTGAATGTGTTTGCCTACTCATAGGTACTCACAATTGAATGAGAGTATCTGTGATGTTTAAATAAAACTTCTTTAGGAGACAGCTAGATATGATTGTTATATTTAACAACAATGAATTTCTTGATTTTATTCTACCCCAGGCCTTATGATTTTTGCCCTCAACTCAATTTTACATACTGATAACCTTATTTGTACTTTTATTCAAATTGTGTGTGTGTATGTGTGTGTTGTTTGAAAGTTTGAATAGTAGTATTTAAGTTTATAGTAAAGAAGATCAGTCCTTTGTCCCCATTCTGCTTCCCAGCCTCAATTCCTGCTTTCCAGAAGCAAACATAAACACTTTGAGATATTTTGGCATTTTAAATGATGCTTTCTATTGTACTGCTGGCTTTTTTTTTCTTTTTTCAAATATTTTTTCCAGTATTTATTGACTTCCTTTATTAATCTTGAAGTGTTGCTTTTTTAACTCTCTGCTCTTTGTTCATGGGCACCATGTTGTCTCATTTCTGATAATATGAATTATAGTTGGTTTCAGGGTTTCTTCTGTTTCTTGCATTGTCTCTGTTTCTCTCAAATCCCTCTTCTGTTTATCTTGGTTTCTGTCTTTCTTCTTAGAAGCTTTGATCTAGTGTTTCCTGAATGTCCATTGTATTTAAAGTATGTTGCATTTATATGGTAATTGGTGAAGCTTGGAGATCAGGGTCTTACTAAATTGCATGAAATGAGAAAGGCATTGAAGCTCACTGAGTTTTAGTTTCCTTATCTATAAAATGAAGTACATGTCAATAGATACTAGCATCCTATGTTTCCATACGACTAGAAATCTTTGACATTATTTTCTGGTGGTAAGCAGTAGCTGTTTTATCCATGAGATTCCAGGCATAATAATAATACAACCAATGTTTTAACATAAAGTCTGAATAAAAAATGAGAAATTTATGATGAGACAGACACTCCTTCAGATCTAGTACTTCCTAGGTGTGTGACTATGAACAATTTACTAAACTCTGAATCTCTGTTTCATTCCCTATAAAATAGGAAAAATACTTGCTAACACACTGGCTTGCTTTGATGACTAAATGCAAAAACATGTAAAGTTGTTAGCATAATGTCCGATACATAATACCATTTTAGTAAACTGCTGCTGTCATTATTATATTTACTGATAAGTTAATGAAGGAAAGACTATTTCCTATGTTTCCCTGAAATCCAGATAAAATCTTGTTTGTTTCTTGCACAGACTGTTTACGCCATAGATACTTACTATTTTGATGAGATTTGCTGTCTGTAGACCACATACCAGGTTTACAGAGTAAGTAAAAGTAGAATCTTTATATTTTTATTTATGTGCTTTATTATTACCATACCTTACTAATCAAGGAAAACCATGCATATAACTGAACTTTTTTTCTTTTCTTTTCTTTTTTCTTTTTTTCTTTTTTCTTTTTTTTGGTCTTGATGTGCTTATTTCACTTTTGTATGGCCTTTGTATTTATAGAGGTCAGGTATGCATTCTCAGCCTTCAAAACAAGCCACAAGCCACTGTTTATTTTAGGGCTGATGCTGAGAATAAGTATTTATTTCATCCTTTCTGTTTCACCCTTCTGTCCTTGTACTTTTCTTAGATTTGCTGAACTAGACATGTTTAAATCCCTTTGGAAATGACATTCTATTTCTTTTTGGGGGGTTGGGGGTTGGGGGTAGGAGTGATGGTGAGAACAGGTGGTATTTAAAGCCCAAGTATGTCTTTTGAAATGTCATTTTCACTCAACTGATTCCCATTTTTTATTGAAATTCCTGGTCAGGGACTTAGGAGTGTGACTTCAAGGTAACTTTGATTTGTGATCACTTAAACATTTTGAGTCCTAAAGGAAACATATTGGGAAAGGTAAATTCAGTAACAATACATCTGTTAGAATAACAGAGCTTTGAAGATCAAATGCTCTGTTATCTGCATTTTCATCTGTTTAATGTACTTAGTCAATTCCATTGGTGATTCACAACAGGATTATAATGGAAAATTGCATTTACCCAATGATTTATGGATTTTTGGAGCTATGGTGCCACCTACTGGAATAATTTTAAATATTCCCTTGTCTAAATGAAAAATGCACACTTACATTAAAAAAAAAAAAAGTAGAAAATGTTGTCCCAGAAGACTGAAGTCAAAAGATAACATATACAAACACTAAGTATCTTACAATGCTCTATTTTATTAATTTGTTTCCTGCGTTTATAGAATTTAAGAGCGTTCAGTGCAGTTCATACTTTTATAAGGGCTGATGCTTTCTCTTGTCACACATGTATACATGCCACCTCTTTATCCCCACTACTATTTCACATATTTTTCTTTACCTGTTTTCCACACCGGTGTGTTCATATCGAAGGTTCCCACATATGGTAATGCTATTGATATTTATACAATCTCCTAATATTAAATAAATATTTATTATGCACTAGTTATTAAGTGCTTTCTCCAGATATTTGCTTTTTCTAAGTCTATTTGACTCCACAAACAGTATATGATTTTAAGTCATACATGAACTAGGGAATAGAGAGCACAGTGCTATCTGCCTATGCAAACAGCTGAGATAACTACATTAGTTCTCTTTTTTTGTATGGCCAAGGAGATCACTCTGTCACCATATACTGAAGCGGAGTGAGTAAGTCATCAAACAATTATTTCATACAACCAGTCTGATCAAGTAGGTCTTCTTGTTCAACAATGACGTTTCAGCACAGTCGCTTCTTCCTGTGTTTTCCGTAACGTTATGATAATGTCTGCATATGTAAAAAACCATCGCCAACACTGGGTGTGGGGAATGGGGAATGAATCTTGGAACACTGGAAAAAAAATTTTAAGTAACAATAAAAAGCAAAACAAAACAAAACCACCAATAGAAGTCATTGCTCGTATAGTTTAAGAAAAGTTACAAAATGTTATGGGAGATATTGACAAAGTACTGCAGACATTTGGTAGTAGTGTCTCCTCTAAATATTTAAGTAACTTCATTTATCTACCTTTATCAGAAACAGTTTTCTACCTATGTAGAAACAGTCTCCATGGACATATTTGTTCCTGTACTGCTTATACTTATGTAAGTCATTAGAGTGGTTTTTTGAGGGGTATGTCCTTTAGATATTAGACTTTTAATGAGGTTACTTCATGTAGGTTGTCTTATTATGTGTGCCTCCTTTTGGATTTTGTAGTTAAGTTTTTTGATATCTTTAAAATAATTGAAAATCTTTTCAATTTATGTAATCTAGTAGATGTGGTTTATTGAGATTAATGTCATTTCAAGTTGCATTGCCATAGTTCCTGAATATTTTCTTAAGGACAGTAAGTTAAATTTGGAAGTGGTTCTATTTTTCAAATTTTATTTTAGTGTGTTTCTGTAAGGTTTATTGAGTACCTAAATAATTTTCCTGTGATTTATCATGTTGACTAGAAGTGTTACAGAGAGTGAAAATCTGTTTAAAAGGGATTTTGTGACTATGAGAATAAATAAGTTGTCTTTTATTGATTCTAAACTGTAATGCTAAAGACTTGGAATTTTATTTCAAAGAGATAAAAGATGTGTGTGTGTGTGTGTGTGTGTGTTACTCTGTAAAGAAAATGAAATAAAACAAAATAAGCTGCGGTATTGCAAAATAGCCTAAAAATCACTCAGCAGAGGAATTTAGAATAAGATTCTGAGATAAAGAGGTATAAAGGAAAACACACATTTAATTTGAAAGCCTTTAAGGGAAATGAGCATGAACACAGAGGAAAGGAAAATGTGATCTATTTCTAGATACTATGTTGTTTGTCATGGATGCTAAATTTTGTTGAATTGAAAATTAAAGGATTTGGGGCCAGATGTAGATATACCTAGAGAGAGAAGCTATTTTTCTGTTTCCAAGGTACAGAAAAATATCTGTCTCTTCACAGATAAACACAGAGTCTGTGAGTTACAATACTTGTGTTTGATGCCACTATAGTTCGGTTGACTTTCCTGTCAACATAATATTGTGTAGTAATTAAATTGACACATCTCTGATTTTCTCTTGTACTTACCTATACCATACATAGAGCATTTATCTAGCAAATTATAATTTAACTTAAATGTCTGTATTTAGGGTCAAGTTTGTTTTAGCATTTGCAAAACTATTAATCATTTATTTTGTAGTCCAATCCTGATTAAGATGCTTTGTTATTGAGTTTACGAGCTTTTAATAAATACTGATCTCTATATAACCTAAAACATTGGCTAAAAGAATTTCCACGCTGAGGGGTCAGATGGAGAGGAAAGGTGGTAAGGATAAATTGTTGTGCCCAAGTTGTGAGACCCCCGAAAAAGACCACCGGAGACCCAGACCCAAGCGGCAAGGGTCGTTTATTTTCAGGTTCGAACCTGGGCCTCCGTGCGGACCTTACCGGTCACACTCAGAGACCCTGAACAGCAAATTTTTCAGCTTTTTATAAGTAAACAAGTTACAGAGAAGTTGGAGAATCTCCACAGTTACAAGCACTTGATTGGTTGACATTCTTCCTAGTTTACTGGTTGCCTTACGACTGGCCTTGGCCCCCCAGCAAACCCCAAGGCGCCAGATGGTCGGGTAGGGGGCTCTGGGAGTGCTCATGTAGCCACATTCCTGGAGCTAGATAGCCAGGCTCAGGGAGTGCTCTTGTAGCCACACTCCCGGAGCCAGATGGCCATTATCTCTCATTTTTAGATCTGAAGGTGCGGGGAGAGGGTGGCTGGGGGGGGGGGGGCTGCTAGGGTTTTTCCACTTTCTTAGGGTCTAGCAAGCGAGTGTACAGAAGCCAGGTGGCTGTTAGGGGTATAAGGCATAATGGTCCTAATTTTATTTTTCATGCTTCTCAAAATTAATGAGGAAAGCAGGAGTCCTGGGGGTTGACAGCATGGTTTGCTGTCTGACAGACTCAGGGTCAAGCCCGGGCTAGCGTATACTAGCCTTGTGAACTTAGCCAAGACACTTGACTTCTCTAAGCTTCTTAAGGTGTTGTGATCCTTAAGAGAGAAAATACAAGCAACAGGCTTACTCTAGTACCTAGCATACCATGAACACTCAATATGTATTAGCAGTTAATAATAATAAAAATACCATTTCTGAATTTATACTTTTAAAAATATATACCTGTAGAAATTATCTTCTCCATTTGGTAATTTACCCTGTTCTCCTTTTTAAAACTTGGATTAAAATACTATACATCACATATTTTTTTAAAAAAGATTCATTGCTAGGGGTGCTTGGGTGGCTCAGCCATTAGGCGTCTGCCTTCAGCTCAGGTCATGGTCCCGGATTCCCAGAGTCGAGCCTCCTATTGGGCTCCCTGCTTGGCGGGAAGCCTCCTTCTCCCTCTCCCACTCCCCTTGCTTGTATTCCCTCTCTCCCCATGTTTTTCTCTGTCAAATAAATGGATAGAATCTTAAGAGAAAAAAAGATTCATTCCTTTTTTTTAAAAGATATGTATGTATGTATGTATGTATGTATGTATTTATTGCCTGAATGTGGAAAGAGGCAGAGGGAGAGGGAGAGAGAATCCCAAGCAGACTCCACACTGAGTGTGGAGCCCAACTCAGGGCTCAATCCCAGGACCTTGAGATCATGACTTGAGCCGAAATCAAAAGTCAGACACTTGGGGCACCTGCGTGGCTCAGTTGTTAAAAATGTGCCTTCAGCTCAGGTCATGATCCCAGAGTCCAGGGATGGGGCCCCGCATTGGGTTTCCTGCTCAGTAGGAAGCCTGCTTCTCTTTCTCTCTCTCTCTCTCTCTCTCTCTCTCTCTCTCTCCCCCTGCTTGTATTCCCTCTCTACCTATGTTTCTCTCTGTTGAATAAATAAATAAAATCTTAAAAAAAAAAAGTCAGACACTTAACTGATTGAGTCACCCAGATGCCTCTAAAAACATTCATTGCATTTGAAGCAGTTAGAATTAAGTTAATATCTCTGGGGCATTGAGCATGTATGTGGCCTGATGAATAGCCTACTATTTAGAAACATTTCTAGCATATTTACTGTAGCCTTCATAGTTCTTATGTTACAACGGAAGCTTCTTTATTATCCCAACATTCTTTTTTTTTCATTTCCATGATAAATATGTAACAAATTGGAAACTTTTCGTAGGATGTTCTATGTCATTGGTGCTACATGTTTTGGTGGCAACAAAATAATAAACCAGAACAAGAGAGCACAGTGGTCAATGGAGTTAGTGATGGATCCGTGACAGGCGGCATTAAGATCCCTCTTCTCTCTGTCATCAAACCCACTATTTGATTTGTCTTCTACATTTATTGATCCAATGGCTTCCATCACTCTCAGGAAAAAAATCAATTTCTTTATCATAGCCTTATAAAGCTTGCTCCTGGCTACTCTCCCA
Source organism: Spilogale gracilis (assembly GCA_004023965.1). NCBI lineage: Eukaryota > Metazoa > Chordata > Mammalia > Carnivora > Mephitidae > Spilogale > Spilogale gracilis. The sequence goes on along the minus strand of PITA01002602.1, from coordinate 27,613 downwards.
AAGGTGTTGTCATCAGATCCCTTGATTTTTCCCTTGCGTTTACTCATGCTCAGAACCATCAACAATTACTTATCAACCACTCATGATATACAAGGCTCTAAGCTACATTATCTATGGCTGCTTTTCTTCCTCCTTGTCTTGTGTGATTCTTGCTGATCTCCAATGGAAGGAATTTTAATCGTTAGTCATAATCAGGTTTACCTATGACCTAAATATCTTTTCAGACTCTTGGAAATTTCTATCAATATGGATATAGGTATCTCACAGATGGTAATTTTTCCCAGAGCAAAAGACCATGCCTTTTACATGTTCAAACCTAGTACCTAATATCATGCCAGAAAAACAACAAATATTTTTTTGACTTAACTGAATTAAAATAACTTGTTCGAATTTCCAAGGAATTGAGTGTTTATATTCAGAAGGAACATATCAAAAATAGTTTTAGATATTTAAAAGCTTATACACTTTAAAGAGATGTATTATATGAAACTTGTTTATACACTCAAACTAACCTGAATATTTTGAACGTGGCAATATGCTAAATTATCTACATTTATCATGAGGATAATTTTTTCTTTCACTTAAAATGCAAGAACTGTTAAGTCACTCCTATAATAATAATACGTTTTTATTTTTCTTATTACTTCTTTTACAAATCGACACAATTCTAAGAACTTTATTTAGAAGGAAATAAAAACAAATTAGAAGAGAGAAGACTACTAAGAGGAAAATAAAAATAAAATAAAAAAAGAAATATTATTTTATGTGAGCTAGAAAAGTAAAAATTGACTAAACAAGAGGAACATAACTCCACAACATGTAAATTAAAAACAGTACTTAAGTTTGAATGATGAAGAAAGAGCAGAGAACTAAAATGAAAAAGTAAGAAAATATTTGAAACAATATACATTTATTAATTTATTTTAATAATTATACATTCACATGTCATATACATAATATATAACATATGTATAGAATATAGAATATACAAATACTTTTTTTTATCAAGGAATAAGCCAGGGAGTGCCATTGAAGAATACTAGGTCATACCCATCTGATGGTGCTTCTGAGAGGAGAAAATTTTTTCAGATTGGAAAACAAAATATACAGGCAAGAAAGTGCCTTAAATACTAGTCAACTTGTTCTTTTATCTGATACTTGATTCCTTTTAACATCAGTTGACTATAATTTGGGAAAGAGCTTTATGACCTTTTTTTTTTTTAAAGATTTTATTTACTTATTTGACACAGAGAGATCACAAATAGGCAGAGAGGCAGGCAGAAAGATAGGAGGAAGCAGGCTCCCCATTGAGCAGAGACCCCGATGTGGGACTCGATTCCAGGACCCTGAAATCATGACCTGAGCCAAAGGCAGGGGTTTAACCCTCCGAGCCACCCAGGCACCCAGAGCTTTATGATCTGTTTAATAGCCATTAACAAAGATGGGGGATGAAAACATGTCTCACTTCCCTGCAGACTGAATCAAGTTCCCATCAAAACAATAAAACCAGCCTTTCCAACATTCCCAGGAACCCCACTGATAAATCCAACTGATCCATGTTACTTCTCATTTTATTTGATTTCATTAATTTTCTCCTTTTTTTAAACCTTGTATTTATTTATTTGAGAGAGAGAGAGAGCATGAGCAGGGGAGAAGGGTAGAGGCAGAGGGAGAAGCAAACTCCCTGCTGAGCAGAGAGCCTGATGCAGAACTCAATCCCAGGACCCTGGGATCATGACCTGAGCCTAAGGCAGAAACTGAGTCACCTGGGAGGCCCTCATTAATCTCCTTCTTGAAACACCCTCTACTCATACCCCTTGTTGACTTCAAATTCCCTTCTACGTAGAAAATTAGGTCACCTTTAATTTAGGTCCTTTAATATTTATTCAACTTCAGAATTCTATCTTGGATGCTCTTCTTTTTTTATAACTGGGGAATCTCCTTCACCTTTTTACCTACAATATTCATCTATATGTTGATCCATTGCCTTAGCACAGATGTATATCCTGAGCTATCAACCTCCACCTCGAAATATTACCAAACATTTTTACATACAAGTCACAACCGTATCAAATTTGCCTGTCTCTTTGTCTTTTTTCTTCTTTAGCTTAATGAAAGCTTCCAAAATCTACCTAATGCAATCACCTAGTATGTTGAACTATCAACCTCAATATCCTTCTTCCTCACTTTCTGCCTTTTTTAACATGCAAACATGTACAAAGTCTTGATGACTATTTCAAAGTGTTTCACAGTTTTTTTTCATGTCTTTTTTTTTTTTTTGGTACCATTTTCCTCATGTAGAATATCATCTTTCTCATATTTTTTCTTTTAGCCTCCTGATGTTTCTGTCCCCAGCTTTGCCTTCTAATAATCTATTTTCCACTTTGCAACAAGGTCAATAAAAAACTTGAAATGTGGGGCGCCTAGGTGGCTCAGTCATTAAGTGTCTGCCTTTCGCTCAGGTAATGATCCCAGAGACCCAGAATCAAGCCCCGCATCGCACTCCTTGCTTGGTGGGAAGCCTGATTCTCCCTGTTTCACTCCCCTGTTTGTATTCCTTCTCTCGCTGTGTTTCTCTCTGTCAAGTAAATATATAAAATCTTAAAAAAAAATTGAAATGCTTCTCCATTAGACCTCCTCTTAAACACCTTCTTTTGATAGCATCTAAAGCCTGTAAGACAAATCCCACCTTCTTATTCCTCTAGGACTAAGCTAACTGTCCATAATCCTTTAGGTTACAGCTTAAATGTATCCAAGAAACCCTCTCTCTCTACCACCTCCTCCCCCAGCTGGTCACCAACCCTAGAAGGTTAAATTAATTGATCTCCCTATGTAGTTCTATAGCACATTCTGGCTCATTGGTCATCACATCATATGACTTTCTTTTTTCCTTTTTTTTTTTTTTTGTCTGTATCTCAAACTGAATTCAGCTCAATGGGGGCAGGAAATCCTTATATCTTAGTTGTATATCCCTAGAATATGGCATGATGTCTAGCACATAGTACGCACTCAGTAAATAATCATTATCTAAATAAATGAATGCATTTTGGGGAAAATGTCCAAGGTCTTTTTCAAGCTTAAAATTAATTATAATAGTTCTCTTTATTTTATTATTTTTCTTATTTTCCCTGAGAATTCAAAAGCTAATAGCATAACTTTAATACACTTGGGCTTTGTAAACATGACATTAAGAGACAGAATGTAGTTTCAGTGGAGAAAAGGTACTGAAAATTGCCACTTTGCGAATGTTCATTAACATAGAGATAATTATATATATATATATATAAATCTAATTTATAATTATATAAGTATGTATGAAATTTGAAATTTTCTAAGAGATTTTTTTTCCTTTTTTCAGGACAAGTTTCTCCTTCTGGTAAGAATTAATATTTGCATTTTACTTATTTTATATTTTTGTTACAAAGTTTATATATTTAATTTTGATGGAATTTTCTATTATTATCCAGTAAAATAATTTTATAGGGATGAATGTTATAATTATGAATGGTTCTTGATATTTTCTTCTTCTTAGTATTCCTGCTTATAAGATATAAAGTTTGATAACTACTGGAATGTATTTGTGTATATATTATTGTATATAACTTATAGCTTTTCTTAAACTTGACTGTGAGTTGCATGTCAGGACTCCAATCTCTTTTTAAATTTTAACATTACAAATAAGTCAAGTTAGATCACAAAATTTTATAGTTCAAAAGTTGGTTAAGGAATTATCTGAGAAATTAGAATTCTAAACATATTACATATGTTATACATATATGCATATATATAAAAAAGAAAAACTTTGAGATTAGTAAGATTTTTTTATAATCATTTCCAGATTCTATTGTCACAGTGAATTAATAGTCTTAATGAGTATTCTAATCCTGAGATAAATTATATTTAAACAATAAAAATGTTAAAAATACATTTATACGTACTACATGCAAAAATAAGAGAAAATAAGTTATACCACTTAAACGTTATTGCTATTTAAAATGTATTACTGATTTCCTGATTCATCATAAGATTGACAGTATGCCTTAAGAAGGTAAGTAAAGCCACTAAGATAATTGTTTTAATAATTGTAACACACAGTTTTACTTAGGTTCATTCAAAATATTCTGAGAATTGGGTAGTTAAAGGAATTTTTTTAAAATGAAAATTCATTTCAAACTATGGAAACAAAGAACTATGTGGACACTAACAAAATATTCCTGAAATCTGCATAAGAAGCATACTCTCTTATTTTTTAAAATATGTAATACTAGGATTTTATCATATAGTACAGCAGAGAATTATTATAATTACATGAAAGTCATTAATGCATAGTAGATGTGATTGGTTTTTGCCAGCTACTTTCAGGCATTTTAGCATCCCCACCTTTTACAAATAATTAAGTTCATTTCAATCATAGAAATTGGTTATCGTTGTTGGAGGGGAGTGGGAATGGGGTAGAATGGGGAGTGAATGTTTAAAATGATAGATGACTCATCATCTTATGGAGAGAGTTTCCATTATCTCTGCACTGAGAGTTATAACGAGCCTCCAAATGATGACATCAGGTAAGTCAAAATAGTGATCCCAGATGCAAATGAGAATGTCCTCTTGCAAATGTTGCCAATAAGAAAATGATCAATGGAAACCAATAGTATCTCAAAAGTGAACATGAAGGACAATGTAGAATTGGCAATTGGAGTGTGTTTTCTGATCCTGAATTAAATTCTTATTCATTGAATTAGGGATTGTGCACTGAGCTTACAATGTGAAGGCATAGTAAGGCTTCCAGGTAGGAGGGTAGTTTTCTGCACATCCTTTTTGCATAAACCTTGGAGTGTATTTGCTTGATGAGATATAATCTTTAGGAATGCTACTCTTCAACAAAGCATAGCACAATTTGTGAGGTATTTGGAATGATATTCCCTTTAGTCTCTTTGTAATTCAGATCTAAAAGAAAACTGAGAAAGGGAAAATGTTACTACATTTCCCTCAAAGCAGAACAGATCATCGGAATCCTGCTGAAACCAGTTTAACCAAATTAGTAATTGTTCAAATCTATAATGTTGAAAGTGTATTAATGTTCTTGCACAGAATTTTAAGGTCCTCTCCCTTCCCTGTTCTCTCTCCTCTTTCTTCCTGCTGAAGAAATCCAGACAGTACTCCTTCCCACCTCCCTTCCTTTTATTCAACAGAGAGTGCAGGTGAGAGAAGTTAAATTAGATTTAGGATTTTACACTGAAGCCCAGAAGGAGCTCCTTGCCTATTACTTAGCTAGATATGTTGGCCTGTATTATGAGTGAAAGTTTGTTAGTAAATATGTTGATTTGTGAGCTATTAAGTTATGAAATTCTAGAGATTTTGAAAATTTTTCTTAGAAAATAAGGACTGTAACAACTATACTATCTATCACTTTGGATTTCTGAACCACAGCAGAGTTCCACATTATTTCACGTGCATGGCCTCGGGGAAGTTCAGTAGAGTTTAGATGGGTTTTGTCTGTATTTAGTAAACATTGATTTCACTTTGCCTTTGACATTAAGTGCATGAAGCAAGGACTTCTGTGTCCTTTTGACTTCTATTTTCTTAATTCCCTATTCAGTAATCTTTTAATTTGGATTTTTTTTTTTTATATTTTATTTATTTATTTGACAGAGAGAAACACAGCCAGAGAGGGAACACAGCAGGGGGAGTGAGAGAGGGAGAAGCAGGCTTCCCGCTGAGCAGGAAGCTCGATGTGGGGCTCGATCCCAGGTCTCCAGGATCATGACCTGAGCCGAAGGCAGTTGCTCAACCAACTGAGCCACCCAGGCGCCCCTTAATTTGGATTCTTAATTCTTCTACTCTTCTCCAGTTTCTCCCCTCCTTCCTCTTCCCATATTCGTGCCATTTTCTCTTACCCACTCTTGTTGAACAGAATGTTTAAAATACTTGTGTGATATAATTCAATTTTTTGTCAATTAAATATTGAAAAACATAAATTGGGCTATTCATAGAAGTGAATACATGTTAAACATAGATGATTTAGAAAAACACATCACTATAAACTCAATATCCAGAAATCACAATGTGTTTTTTAAAATAATTTTTGATGTATTCTCCACAACTCTCCTCCCCAATTTTTAATAAAGAAATACACATTCTGAGTAATAGAACAGCGAAGATTGGAAGGCCTTCAATACAGGTGCTGATATGCCCTGCAGGAATTTTTTACCAAATATGTACTGCAATCAGCTGAGCCTGTACCTATTTCAACACTGCCTTGTCACGTTGTTTTTTCCTTCTGATGTGAATTAAAACTGTAGAAAATGTTATTTCAATATCTCAAATTGTATTTCTTATATTATCAAGAAGTTGAAAACATTTTTGTAGATTTGGGCCATTTGTGTATCTGTGTGAGACTTTTGTTTCCCTGTCTTTTACCCAGTCTGCTTTGTTTGACTTTGATTCATTAAAAAATAATCACTTTGTCCCTAGAACATTTCCATTTTTTTTTTCTCCTGGAACACGAGTCCTAATAATACCCTTTGGAGTTCATCTTTCTCTATTCTTCACTAATAGGTCCTTTACATTTTTTTTTATAATTACTGTTCATCAATGTTCTTTATGCATGTGCTCCTTCTTTCTTTTCTTTTTTTCCTTCTAATTTAAATTCAATTAGCCAACATATAGTACCTTAGTTTTTGATATAGTGTTCAGTGATTCATTAGGTCCGTATAATACCCAGTGCTCATCCTAATGCCCATCACCCAATTACCCCATCCCCCCCCCCCACATCCCTTTGTGCAACTCTCAGTCTTTTTCCCTGGAGTCCTTCTGAACCCAACTGCTTCGGACAGTTGAGAATCCAGCAATCGAAAGGGAAGAAGGCAGGGAATAGTTGCTTTCAATTTCATTTCCCCATTTGTATCTTTAGCCTCTGTTTGAAACTTGTTTTATTTCTAAGTCTACATATCTATACCTCTTTATGCATCTATATTTATATATATGTGTGTGTGTGTATATATGTGTGTGTATATACACACCATGTACACATATATACACACACCCCACATATCACCTCTGTGTTGTGCGTGTATGTGCCATAATGGACTGGGGAGTTCGTCAACTCAGATGAGTATATGTTGCAGGATATGAGTCATGTATTTATTTTGTTTTTGTTTTCTTTCTTGCCTCTCCCATGCATACAGAAAACTCAACAGAAAAGCCCAGTGCTGTGACTCCACGTGACCCCTTACCTGCCCGCACCACTGCATTCTCACTCACAAGCATCTCTGAAAGAGAAAGTATCTCCTCAGAGACCACAACTCCTCTTAATCCAGACAGTGCTTCGTCTGAAAGATTCCGGAGCCCTTTGGATAATGCTAATACTCTTAATGTGACAGGTTGGCCCAGAGATGTTAACTGAAATGAGTTTAGGAGAACTTATCTTTCCTTTTGAATTCTAAAGTTATCAAAACAGTTTTTCTTTGAATTACGTGCACAGTTTCTATGTATGTGATTTTATTCAGGCGTGTTAAGTGTAGGACATCTAGGTGTTCATGAAATATTGACGGACCAAAGTAATGAATGCTTGCTGTTAAGGAGACGTTGGAAAGGGTTAGTGGTGGGGAAGCCCCCACAAGTAACTTTGTAGAGGAGGAGGATTCTCCCTTGCTGTAATTCCAAAGCAGAGTCTTTGTTCAACTCCAGATTCTCAATATCAGAAAATTACTGGAGATATACAATTTATTCTTAAAAACCATACTGAGGATTAATAATCCAGCTTTGCTATTTGGATTTCCTCCAGGGATATTTGCATTATTTAAAAAAAATTAATCGAGGTTGTGGGTCATAATGGTGGAACTTAAGGTAATGTGGTGACGTTCATAGCAAGATAGGAGTGATGTGGAAAGCACCTGCATCAGGGAAGACCACTGAGGCTCTTCAGAATCCCAATAAATCTGTGATTTGTTCATACTCTCTCTATTGTTAGGTCTGCCAGTGTATTTGGTACATAAATCAACCCTCACAAGGGTTGTTCATTCCTTTTCAGAAATAATGTGTAATATTGCCATTTTCTGAGGTAAACAGGTTTGTAGACATACTCTGATTAGAGGTTAAGCTATTTACTTAACAGGACCATCAATCTTAGTTTAGAAAATAAGTATGTCTAACACTATCTCAAAAATTTTGGTGGGGTTCATGATAATGTTTTGAGTATCATACTGATGAAGCTTATTAACTGTAATAAGCAGTTAAATAAATGATAAGTGCCTCCTTCTGTTGATTACAGGACTGTACATCCAATCTTTCCTCCATCTTTCCTCACTACCCTACTAGAGTACTGGCTAGGACCTATCTAAACATTGCAAGCATTTGAATTTATTGCCCCAAATTTTAACAAAAAGAGTGTGAGGATGAGGGTGTTGATGGCTAGGTAAAACATTTCAGGATAAACTTTTCTGCTGACTGAGTAAATGTCACACAGAGTTTTCCATTTCAAAGGTTCCACATTTCACTTCTTGTACACAAATACATGCATACAACATTCCATATGAAGCAAAATGTTAGAAGAAATGCTTACAAGGGAATATATTGGGAATAAGGGCAAAAAATATTAAAATGTTAACTTGCTCTGGCACAATAATTCTGATGGTAAAATTAGGTTGGAAAGTTTCTTCCACTTTCAAATAAAAAAACCACATTTTTCCCCCTAGAAAATAATCTTGTTATCAGGTGATATTTCAGTTATCTACTGGGATAAAATCTATATATGTTATTTAAGTTTTGTTTGTAATTGATTTATATTGTGGAATACAATAAAATTTTCAGGCTTACTGAGGTATGTAGTGAAAAAAATCCCTTGATCCATTTTCCTAACACTGTAATGTTTTCAAATATTTTTAAAATTATTTAGAAATCTTTAAACTTCATCATGAAGCAAAATTGTTCAAAAATCATTAAGCTTAATTTTTCAAAAATATTTTATATATGTTGTAAAACATCAATATAGAAGCATAGTATAGATTTATGTTTATAAATGCTAAAGTATATATTTATGCTTATAAATACTAAAATGTAGTATATATATAAATATATATAGCACTTATATAAATGTATATATTTATTTGTATAAAAATATATATGTATTTACTTTACACACATACACAATGTTCTCCAAATCCTGATTCTTAAAGATATATTGTTTTATCTGTGTTATAACCTCAAGACTCTAGACATGGGATTCTGTGAGAGAATGTGTGTATATGTGTGTGCAGTTCTTTCCCTGCATCTTTTCTAGTATTAGATATTAATATTTTAAAACTCTGCCAGTACGATAGTTAAAATATTTCCTTTGTACATTGAAAAAAATTTCATAGTGACAAGCATCTTTGCATATATTTTTTGGTCACTGTATATATTAGATGTCTGTTATATGTCTTGTCCATTTTTTTCTTTTTTTATGATTTGCATATTGCATATTGAGGGATTCTTTATTGATTCTGCCTACAAAGAAATATCCCAATTTTCAGTTTGTAAAGTTGAAGGGAGAGTTCACAAAGCTCATAGTGACTTGGAGATCAAAAAAAGCCACCTGGAAACGTGAGTCATCTGTGACTTGATGGCCCAGAGGGAGGGTATGTAAATCAAGAACACAGGTGCCACCTTCCTGCCAGCCGAATTGGAATAGAGGCAGACACATATTTTAATAGATTGAGTCATTTCACGTTTTGGTAAACAAGTATACTTATAAGCTCCTAGTGTTTGTATTTTCCATCTATAGGGGGGAAATACTGAAATGATTTCACTTTCTTACCTTAGGTGTTACACAGCCGCCTCTCCACACCACGCACGCAGACTCGCAGGCGCCCTCTGCCGGATCTGACACGCAGACACCCAGCAGCCCTGCTGCGCTTCCCTCACTCACCCCCACTCGGGGCGGGAATGACACATCAGGTTTGCGGGACTGTTAGACTTGTGCAAATACGAAGAGAGCATGATAACTGTCTGTGTTTAAGAATAGTGTGAGGGAATCCAACCACTTGTAAATGTGCAGCACTTGCTAGTTGGTGAATTTGGAATTTCATACTTTCATAGTTACCTTAGTTTGTGAGGCCACATAACAATTTCCTTATAATAGAGACGAAATCATAAAGAAAGAGACTTACAAGAATAAAGGAAAGACCTGTTCGGGAGGAAACTGTTAACTTAGGGTACTCTATATGTTTCTTTGTATTTGGGACAAGTATCATTGCAGAGTGAGAACTTTTTGCTGGTAATAAAGAATAATATATATGAATTGTTGCTTAAAGATCCCCAACCAATAAACAAAATCATGAAGAGTGGATGGCTTCCACCATCAACAAAGGGCACTAAGAAATTGTAACCGCAATTTAATTGTTTTTTTTAAAAAAATGGAAAAAAAAGAAGTAGATGCTTCATAGTCCCCATTCAAACATTAAGATTCTTTTGACTTAGCATCTCTCTATATAAAAGTAATGCAAAATATGCCCTTTTCTCTTTCCAAAATCAGCATCCAAGTCACTTCATGGTGCCATTTTTTTTTTTTTGTCCTGAAAAACAAAAATCCACACAGACACATATAAAAATTTAGTTGGCCTGAGTGTCTGAAGGTTAAAGGTAGAAATGGGACGGCCTGAAGAGCTGGTACTGAAGCGGCCATGCTTTAAGTATGAATCAGACTTGGAAGTCAAACCTATCAGATAGAATGGTCATTATTTTGAAGGATTAAAACTCTTCCCTTGGCACAAAAATCATTACAGGCGATGAACAAGCTTGAAACTCCTGGGGAAAGAGCTGCCCACCCCTCCCTGCCTCGTTCCACCCACTCCAGCTGCCATGAGAACCTCAGTAAAAAGATTCGGAGCTTTTAATGAATCCACAGATGCAAAAGTTGTGGATGGGAAGCAGCTGGGAAAGAACTAATGGGGACTGACCTGCAGGGGCTGGTGGTCACACAGTCTACTCTATTTGCCCTCATGAAGAAATTCTGCCTCTCTAAGAGGCTAATTAAACATTGATTGGGAATAATTAACGTAAGTAAAATGGTGAAAGCCACTCCTAAACCAGGACTAAGATTACCTACACAAGGAAGTGGTAGTTTTCATATAAAGGAGGAAGGTAGGGAATTTGGAGGGAGCATGGGGACCTCAGAAGAGCAGAAGGACTAGGGACTCTTGGGGGAGGCAAAGAGAACAAGCTTGTGAAAGAGAAGTAGGGAAGGAGGCAAAAGACAAACCTGCTGATTTTTTAAAATATGTCAGGAGACCCATTCTGTGTCTAAATTTTTTTTTTTTTTTTAAAGAAGAAGGAGAAAAAAACCTTGCTGCTCTTCTCCTTTTTCTGTTGGAGCCCTTCTCTGGGATCCAGGACTGAAGAACTAATGTTTATGTCATTCATTCTGCTCTATGGTTTAGTGAGATGGGTAGTGGATTGTGAAGACCTAGATGAGAACCCAGACTCAAATTTCTGGAAGATGACTTTTCAGTTCTAATGGATGTAGACGCCAAGTTATGGACTATTGCTGGTTTGTAATTGGAGGGTGCCTGCACGCTGGCCTTGAAACCATTTTCAGAACATGCATGTGTTTTTCACTCTGTTCAGACACTGAGAATCTTACTGCACTTGCAAGTTAATCTCCTATCATACTCCGAGGACCCCAGCAATCATGACAGTGAAATAACCAAGCAAGCACTAATAGAGGCTAGTTCGTACGTCTGTTGTTTTTACCATGACAACTACCAGAGTGCTAGTCATCTAATAGGCACCAAGTGCATACGTATTGATTGCTTGTGTTGTAATTCTGGGTGTGATATCTGCAGGAAGATGTCACATGCAGGAGGTGCTTTCAAGCTCGACAATGAAAAGTCCTAACCAAATACATTGTCCTGTTTCTTCAGCAACGAATACCTGATTCAATACCAATCGGCTTAGATGTGCTTGGAAAATAAGGAAATGGTGTCAGGATAATGTGGAAGCTCTTTGGTTCTAAACCAGTTTGCTTTTGACTTTTCCTGGTGAGGGCTTTTTCCCTACATAGGGAGAGTCAAATTGTAACCTTCAGCTGGAAAGGAGGTTCCCCGAGCTCAGCAGCTGCACAAGCAGAAGCGCATTCAGCTCTGATTTCAGAAAAGTAGACCTCAACACTTGCACCCAGAAATTCCTCCCCAGAGAGGCTCAGGCCCACGAGGCTTTTAGCGCATGGCAGGTTGCACTTCCTCTTCTGCCAACTTTAACACAGACTTGTACAGCCAGAGCTCCCCTCCCATCTCTGTGGTGTCCGCAGCAACAAACCAGAACCCCACTCTGTCACCTTGGTGCATTCTCACTATCCCCCAGGGCATCCCTCAGCTGGGGGACTTGGCTTCCCTGCGTTGTGCAGGCTGGCTCCTCAGGTCCCAAAGACTTTTAACATTTGTGATCCAATGACAGAGCGGCATAGGTTCTGAGTCGCTTACCTCTTCCACAAAGCTCGCTGCTTTTCATTCAGTTTTGCAGAATGCCTGATTGCTCCTTGGCCTTAGCTTCAATAATCTGCATGTGTTGACTGTCTGGCCATTGCCTCTGGGGGGCAGAAGTGGATGACAGTCATGATGGCCTTTCTGATTGCAGGCTTCCGAGGAGAGCCGGTTACGTCCAGCATCTTCCGTGTAGACACAGCTTTCACACCAGTAGCCACCCTCAGCCCTGCACACAACAGCTCTGCTGCCTTACCTTCACACATCTCCAGCACCGCTGCCAATTATAACTCCTCAGGTTTGACTGTGATGCTCAAGGTGTCTTAGGTTATGGATCATGAGATGAAAAGTTGAAACTTTAATGCAGCTCTTTGGCTTCTTATGAAATATTATTGATAGGTTTCCTGTTTTACAAAGTTTCATATATTGATACTAAATTAGATAAAATAAACTTGCCAGTAAGCTTTTTATTTCTGGGCACACTTTAAATTGTTATTCATAGTATGAATGGGGATGGCAAAGAAGAAAGGTAATAATAGGCTTTAGTGTCAAACAGCCCTGGGCTCAAATCCAGCCTCCTTAACTTTCTGGCTGACTGTAGCGTAAGCTGCTAATTATTTGTGTGTGTCAGCTTTCCCTTCTGTAAAAATGGGTATTATAATATTTATTTTATAGGATTGATGTGAGAACTGAGTATGTAAAAAAGGCTGGTAGGCAGTGAATATTAAAAAAAGAGTAAGTGGTATCCTTGTTAGTAATTAAAATAAGGAAGTTGTAATTGAAGGAGAAAGGAGTAGTTTGACCATCAGGTAAGAATTACACCAAGGACTGAATGGTTTCTCTCAACTTCTTGAATGCCATGCTCTAATTATTTGAACTATTCCTTATCTTCAAGGGCCATTGGTAGTTAAATTCGATTCACTTTTTTATTTTAAACATGAGCAAGTGTTAACTCGAGTGAGGTCTTCCATAGTAAAGATTCAGTTGGGAAAGTATCTTTGCTGAAGAGTTTTTCCCTTGCCCTTCATTGTGACAAACTCATTAACTTTTATTCTCTGTTCATTTCCTTGCAGATGTGTCTCTTACGTCCACTTCACCTGCAACAAGCACTATCTATACAACTGCTCCCACAATAATAGGTGACAATCTTACTCTCAACCATGCAGTCATACCACCACCATGTGCCTGGGATGTGCTCATAGAAGGGTCTTCCGTTTGCTCTACACTGGGCTCCTTTTTTTGAGAAATTCAATTGAGTGTTCTAATCATGGGGGCTCTGGAATAGCAGTTAGTCTTATAACCCTTATTTTAACAGTACAACAACTGGTGAGATCGGGGCAAAATGATTCTGTCATAGCCTGTCATGTCATTATAGCATCCCCAAGAGTTGTGTTCTTTATGCAAATGCATAAAAAATGATCAAATACACTAGGACTTCTTTCTCTAAGAGTGGGTTTAGGTATTAGTATGAAAAAGAACCATTCTGTCAATAGGATTCTCCATTCCAAGGGGTGATGAACAGAGGATTGATTGTAGATCTGCAGTCATGCAACATGGAGCATGGAAGCAACAGTGAGGGCCTCTAGGGAATGAACCGAGCGACTGGCAGTGTCAGTCAGTGGGTCAGCCATGGCAGAGCCTGCAAGCCCACCGTTCTTTCCCAAATTCATCCAACTCAAAGACCAGAATAGCAGAGATCTCTTAGCTTTCACAAAACACATGTCAACTCATCTTCAGCTAAATGCATATGCTTCACTTAAGATACATTTCATTTCATTGAAAGAGCTATTAATTACTTTGGATCCGGTATATGTGCAAAGAACAAAAGTTTAACTGGGGAATGAAGCAGGTTTTGCCTGTTTTCTGATGTTTTTAAACAAAGATGTAAACTGAAATGTCTAGGGCTTATAATTCTATAAGTCTATTTTGAGATTAATCAAGGGGATGAGGATTTTTAAATGTCTTTGGGTGTGTGCATAGTTAGCCATATCACCACACCATAATTAAATGTGTGCTCAAAAATGCCAATATTGTTATTATCACAGTCATGTTTATTGGGTAAATCCATGAAAATGTTTTATAGAACTAGCTCATTAGTTTATAACACTTGAAGTTTTGAGATTAAAACATTGTACTAGGCACTGTGAACCCCACATTGTCTGTTAAACCTAACTCATAGACTTCACAATTTATGAAGTTGAAACATTGTAAAACCACCCTTTCCCAAAATGACCATAACAGAGATATTGTAAATGAAATTTTAATAATTTGCCTTCTCTCTTTTTTTCTATTGCAGTTTCTACTACACCTAAGCAATCATGTGGTAAGTTTGTTTATCTAGAAGGAGCATACATCATTTTAGAATATCGCTTGAATGATTTCCTTCTCCATTCTAAACATCAAAACCCACTAGCAAGCTAAACTCCCTGGCTGGCTCTCACTTCCCAGCAATAATTAGTTCCAAATCTTAAGAGCCGGCGTCCTTCAGGAGCAAGGAGCTTTGACGTTATATTCAGACCTAGTTTTGACATCGGGATTAAGAATTACTAGCTAAACAACTTTGGTGAAGCCACTTAACTTCTGTTTGGGTGTGCGTGAAATGGAAGATAGCAAGTTTGCTTGGGAGTTGCGGGGGGTGAGGACCCAGTGTAATGATATATGTGAAATGTAGAAAATACCTTCCAGGCTTGTGAAGAAAAACAGTCTGTTTTT
This sequence comes from Spilogale gracilis, assembly GCA_004023965.1. Lineage (NCBI taxonomy): Eukaryota > Metazoa > Chordata > Mammalia > Carnivora > Mephitidae > Spilogale > Spilogale gracilis. The sequence continues at coordinate 12,446 of PITA01002602.1, read as the reverse complement.
GTCTCTGCCTCTCTGTCTTTCTATCTTGTCAGGATTTTTGGCTTGAAGCAGGTGCTTGAGAACAGTTTGTGCGACCCTTTTCCCATTTTTCCTGTGCTCTGCTCAGCGAAGGTGTTTCGTGGTGGGGGCTTCACCCTCCACATTGTTTGTGACTCTCACTGCTCAAGTCTCTGCCTGCAGTAGCTCTCCATACATTTAATGTAAAGATCAGCTTTCATATGTTTGCTTAAGTAATATGGTCTTTTTTGATCATATTCCTCCTATATTATCGCCTCCTCACACTCTTCACTGAGCTAATATGAACCTCCTTACAGTTTTCTAAGCACATGGTGGTCACATAATGCCTCTGTGTTCCCTCCTACTCTGCTTCCTCTACACTTAGAATTCCACTCCGCCCTCATCTCTCTTTCTATGTCCCGCTCATATTTTAAAACACAAACCAAGTCACCCACCTTCTCTGGAGAGCCTCCTCTACCCCTGCAATCTGAATAGATTTCTCCCCACCCTACTCTTGTATTATTTCGTGCATATTCTTGTTTTAGGTGTTTGCATGTCTTCTGCAACTCATGTCCATGTTTGTCTCTCTGCTAGGACACTACATTCCTAAGAATGTAGAATTTGTATTCCTAGAGCTTAATAATGTTCATTGGATTAAAAATGAGTGAATAAATGAGCATTTATGGAAAAAGCATTTTTACCGGTGAACTGAATTTGTTTAAATAAAGGCGAGAATGCGAGATGTCACTAAGGGGAGGATCTTAGGAGGGTTTATTATTGATAACTTTACATAGATAAAGGAATAATGAGGTTTGTTGTCCCCTGAATTAATGTTCTATATATTTGGAGAAACAGGTAATCAAGAACTGCTAAAGTGCAGAAAGAAAGGGAAATGATAAAGCAAGGAGAAGAAATTTGTCAGATGCTACAGTCATTTGTGCTTCGAGTCAACAAGCAATGCAAACAAATGAGCCCCTACTAATGACAGGTTTTATGCAACAACCTGGATTTATGTTGATGCTCAAAGGAGATTGGGCTTTACTGTCATAGAATATACAGTTCAGTCAGAAAGACAAACATTAATCTGTTAATCATCTAACGATAAATTTAAAAGCTGAGATCCTTGATAGGCAGTGATATAAATGGAATTTCAAGAATTAATTATGGGCACACCTGATACATTTCTTCACTTTTTCATGTTTCTGAGACTATTTTGTTAGATTTTCAAAAATCTATATTAAGGTGTTTGCATTTGATGCTGGTTTATTTGTTCCGAAATTTTTTAAATCCTCACTTTCATTTTCTTTCAGATGAGAAGTATGCAAACATCTCTGTGGAATATCGTTACGATAATGAAACTAAGTTATTTAAAGCAGAACTAAATATTAGTGATGTAGTGAGTTGTGAAGAGGTCAGATGTGAAAATAATGAGATCCATAGGCTACCAGCATGCACAAATCAAAATATTACTATAAGTCATAATTCATGTGACAGTCCAAATAAAACTTTAATCCTGGAGGTACCACCAGGTAAATATAAATTGCTTTCTATTTGTATTTTTACAAAACAGTACAATTCCACGTGTCTTGCATTGTAGTGGTTGCAGGAATCTGTCAGAGGAGTGAGCAAAGGTGCGGGAAATGATGTCGGCAGGAGGCAACTGGGTGAACTTTCTGCTCTCCTAACCCAGTGAGGTTAGAAACTCTTATAAGACTTCTTAATTATTTTTCCCTACCTACACTCCTTCTACACAGTGTTTCATGTAGATTAAATATTATTTATCCCACCGTGGATAAGCGATTATCCACAAGCTTTCTTCCTCCTCTGCTTAATTCAAGTCATTACATATGTGCACATATTTATCCTTCTAAACAAATACAGATGTATCTGGAGTATATTGGGGAAAACACAAAGTCCAGAACTTGATGGTTGGGGAAAAAAACAAAAACACTTTCACACAAAAAAAGAGAGTTATGATCATGTTAAGCTGTTCAAGCCAGTTTTGCCAGCTCAGCTCCTGCAGGGAGGGAGAAGTGACCAGGGTATCAAGCCCACTCCACTAAAGCATATCTTAACAAAATGCATTTTGAAAAAGGGATTCAGGAACTGTAAATTTGACTCTCTCAAACATAATAATTCAAGAACGTTGATTTGTTAGCATTTCATTAGGTTAAAGTTTGCTTTCATATCTTGGCTATTATAAATAATGTTGCTTTAAACATAGGGGTGCATGTATCCTTTTCAATTAATGTTCTTGTATTCTTTGGGTAAATATCCAGCAGTGAGCTTGCTGGATCATAAGGTAGTTCTATTTTTAACTTTTCGAGGAACCGTCATAGTGTTTTCCACAATGGCTGCACCAGTTGGCCTTCCCATCAACAGTGCACGAGAAGTCCTTTTTCTCCACATCCTCACCAACACCTGATGTTTATTATGTTGATTTTAGCCATTCTGACAGGTGTGAGGTGATATCTTAGTATAGTTTTGATTCATACTTTCCTGATGATAAATGATGATGAACATCTTTTCATGTGCCTCTCAGCCATCTGCACATCTTCTTTGGAGAAATGTCTGTTCATGCCTTCTGCCCATTTTTTAATTGGATTATTTGTTTTTGGGGTGTTGATTTGTATAAGTTCTTTATATATTTTGGATACTAACCTTTTATTGGGTATGTCATTTGCAACATTATGGATGTAGCTAGAGAGTATAATGCTAAGCAAAATAGAGAAAGACAAACATTATATGATTTCACTCATATGGAATTTAAGAAACAAAACAAAAAATAAGAGAGTGAGACTGAGAGAGAGAGAGAGAGACAGAGAGAAAGAAAACAAGAAACAGACTTTTTTTTTTTTAAAGATTTTATTTATTTGACAGAGAGAAACACAGCCAGAGAGGGAACACAAGCAGGGGGAGTGAGAGAGGGAGAAGCAGGCTTCCCGCCAAGCAGGGAGCCTGATGTGGGACTCGATCCTGGGTCTCCGGGATCATGACCTGCGCTGAAGTCAGTCGCTTAACCAACTGAGCCACCCAGGTGCCCCAAGACTCTTAACTATAGTGAACAAACTGATGGTTACCAGAGGGGAGAGGGGTTAAATAGATTATGGGTATTAAGGAATGCACTTGTTATTGTAGGGAATTGTTGAATTACTGTATTTTATGCTTGAAACTAATATTACACTGTATGTTAACCAACTAGAATTAAAATAAAAACTTACATAATACATAGGATAAACATTGATTTGTTTGAAAAATTACAGAAATAAATGATTAGAAACAGAAAATGACAATTTAAAAAAATAACATTCACCAAGACAGAGCCCCACATACTTTGTGTAATAATTGTTTAATAAAAAATAGAGTAAATTAAAAAATGCAAATATAATTAAGAAAAAGAATGAAGTGTGTTAAAATGTGCAAAAACCCCACACAATTTCACCTCGACATTTGCTTGGGTCCTATTTTTTAAAGGTAAGATAAATTCTAAATAAAATGCTGCCAAAATGTGTGATGTTAAAAAGAATAAGCTAAATAATTAAGACATACAAATCTCTGAATTATTAGACTTTGTCAATATCACTGTAAATGTTTGTCAAAGATGATATCATGAATATAATTTCAGTCACTTTAATTGAGCATATTGCACACACATTATGAAACATTAATCATCTAGTTCTATATCTTCTTTTTGACAGATCCTGAAAATTTTCATTTGAAAGATTGTACAGAGAAGGAGAAAGCAAATACTTCTATTTGTTTGAGAGTAGAAGTAAAAGAAAATTTGCCTTGTGATAAAAATAAAATTACATACCAATTTCAATGTGGTAAGACTATAGCTTTGATTAGAGTATTTTTATGGTAGAAAGTTGTTCTAGATATATCTAATCCTTCCTTCCCTCCCTCACTTCTATCCCCTCCCATCTTTCTTTCCTTCCTACTTTCTCCCCCTTTCTTTCCCCTGACACATTTCCCCCTCTCCCCTTATTTTCCCCCCTCCTTTTTTGGTCCATGGTATATTTGGAGTCAAAACATTGCATTCCTTATAATGCTCAAATTCCTATAATACTCAAATTCACAAAATAAACAAACACTTTCCCTAAAAAATAATCTTTGAAAAAGTAAAAGTCAATTAATTTACAAGAATTTTCTTGGTAACTGTTATACACAAGGTATTGTTAAGGGATTATCAGAAAAGGGTATTTTAGAAAAATTATAATACACATACTGCTAGAAAAAAAGCAAGCATAAAATCCTGTGACTGAAGAGTTTCTGTGGTTAGCCCTCCACCAAAAAATTCATAGACAACCTCAAGAACACTTACATGAAAAACAAGTGGGAAAAGCACAGTGAGTGCCTCTAGGAATATGGGGTTGAGTTCATATAGGGAACAATAACTGAGATACCAGTTATTTTTAATAATTAATGATTTAATGAATTATTTCTTTTTATTTGAATTTATTAAGATGAAACCTCCTTCCTTAGCATAAAGCCATCTTCTAAGCCATATTTAGCAAGACAGATAGACACACACACACACACACACACACACACACACACACACACAAAGGATGCAATGTGACACCAGTTGTAATCATCATGTTATAAAAAAGATTAATGGCTATGGTCTAAGTAGTATGAGGAATGCAAGAACAAACTGATGATGAACTGATGGTAAAACGATATATCTAAAATATTTATTGGGCAAAATCTAACTCAGATGCAATCTCAGTTTCTGAACAGAAAACTTATTACATTAGTTAAATTAGAGATACTCTCAAATTCAGTTAGACTTTTTAATATTTTTTTAAATGGAATGTGGCAAAACCATGCATTATGATGGTAGTTTTTTTGTATCTTTTATTTATTTACTATTTGCAAAAGTTTTTCTAAAGACAAAGTTAAGTGTGATATATTGTGTTCATATACTGATATATGATACTTATTTCTTTCAGGGAATTGTACTCAATATAATGAGGTGGAAATTAACTGTGAACCTCTTTCACCTAAACAAAATTATTCCTGTAGTTTACAAGCATTCTTTGGTGACTTTGAGCTTTTGCACGAACATAAAATTATTGAAACAGATTTGGGAAGTGAGTATATTACTTACGTGTGTATGTAAAATTTCTTCTTATGTTCTTACAATTCTTTGAGAATCACAGAAAATGATGTTGTAGATTTGGAGAAAGTGTTTCAGAAAATAGATATGTAACAATTTTTAAAGTAGTTTCAAAATGAATGACAGAAGATCCAAACCTTTGTCAAATTTTTTGTGTGTTTGTTTTGTTTTGTTTTTTCTAACTGTGAATTGTAGGCCCTTGTGAGATTTGGGTGGGGAAAAAAACCAAACAGATGATATGGCTTGTTCACGTATTTCCCATTTCCTCCAGCAACATTGTTCCCTTCTTGGTGTAGTATTGCACCCTCTGCCCCTCTATTAAACCCCACCTTTGGCAGAAGTGAGCACAGGGTTATTAAAACACAGCAGCAAATCTAAATATTGGTGGCAAGATAGTAGGTAGCATGACTAAAATGCCAATAATATAAATAATAACAAGACTATAATAGCTAAAAACAGCTGGAAAATACTGTTCTGGAAAATAATAGCATTTGGGAGCTGGAGGGGAGAGCGAGGGGAACAGTGCTACAATTCCACTCTTATTCAGTGGAAGTATGGAGAGTCCAATGAAATGTAGAATCTTCTAGGGAAAATATATATTGATTATGTGTATGACGACTTATAAGTAATCACCAAAGAAAGACAGAGAAAGGAGGAAAGGTAGTGGAGAAAAGGAAGAGGAAGAAGCAGATAAGAGAGGAAAGAGGAGGAAGAAGAAGAGGAAAAAAGAGAAAGAGAGTGAGAGGGAAAGAGAGAAGGAGAAAGAAGGAAGAGGTGGAGGAGTTGGAAGCAGCAGAGAGGGAAAGAGAAAGGGTTGTAAGAAATACTAGTAGAAAGCTAAATAGGTAAGAGAGCAGAAAATATGCCACAAGCTATCAAAAGTCACCATAAATACAAATGACCTCGATTTACCTTTTGAAACACAGATATTCAGATTGTGATTTGGATTAATGACTAATGATTTTGAGCATGGCTTCAGGTGTTTATTGGTCATTTGTATATCTTTTATCTATTCAAATATTTTGCCAATTTTTAAATTTTTTATTAGTTTATAAAAGTTCTCTATATTTCTAGACACAAGTCCTTTGTCAGATATATGATTTGCAAATATTTTTTTCCATTCTGGTGGGTTGTCATTTTACTTTGTTGATAACTTTTGAAGCTTAAAAGATTTTAATTTTGATGAAGTCCAATTTAATAATTTTTATACTTTTGTTTATGCTTTGGTATCACCTTTAAAATCCATGCCAAATCCAAAGTCATGCAGATTTATTCCTATGTTTTCTTCTAATAGTTTTATAGTTTTATCTCGTAAATTTAACATTATTAATCCATTTTGAGTTAGTATTTGTATACGATGTGAGATAAGAGTTTAATTTCATACTTTTGATATGGCTATCCACCTGTTCTAGCACCATTTTAACCATAATGATGGGCTTATTTCTGGACTCTAAGCTCTGTTCCATTGATCTACATATCTATTCTTATGCTAACATCACTGTTGATTACTACTGCTTAATATAAGTTTTGAAATCAGAAAGTGTGATTCCTTCAACTTTTTCTTCAAAATTGTTTTGGCTATTCAAGTTTCCATGCAATTACATGTGAATTTTAGGATCAACTTGTCAATTTTTACAAATAAGCCAGTTAGGATTCTGATAGGGGTTGCACTGAACCTGTAATAAATCAGTTTAGGGAGTAATGCCATCTCAACAGTATTAGTCTTCCAGTCCATGAACACAGGGTGTCTTCTTTACTTCATTAAAAGTTTTCTTTGTTTTTTTTGTAGTTTCCAGTACATAAGTTTTGCACTTCTTTTGTTGAATTTATTTCTAGTTTTAAATTTATTTCTGGTTATAACATTTTCTTAATTTAATTTTAAGATTGTTTATTGTTAGTTAATAGGCATACAATTAATTTTCTGTGTTGATCTTACAGTCAGCCACATTACTGAACTTGTTTATTAATGATAATATTAGAGAATTGTTCATAGACCATACTAAAGTGATTCTAAATTTCATATGGAAGGGTTAACTAAGGACTAAGGGAGCTGCCTAAATCTGCCTCCTGATAACCCTCCAAAACAAAATCACAAGAAAAACAAAACTACATTAAAATTATGTCCCCAGCATACTTTAAAAATTTACTACTTTTTGAATATTAAGTACTAAAATTATTGTAATCTTAATAAATAAATGTAAGAAAATAGAAATCATAGGAACATTTTTTATAAATAAAAGTATATTTTATTTATAAAAAAATAATAAAAGTATATTTTATTTATAAAAAGTATGGAGGAAAGGGTAGTTTTTTTCATGATCCAGGTATCCCTATAGAAGAATTAGTCTTTACCTCTTGACAAACACAAAAATTAACTCAAAGTGGATTGCAGATGCAAACACTAAAGTTAAAACTATAAAATGTCTAGACAAAGACAGTAGAAAAACTTCTTTGCTACTTTGGTGTAGGCAAAGATTTCCTAGTTCCCCAAAAATAAGAATCATAAAGAAAAAAATTTATAAATTAGACTTCATCAAAATTGAATGTTCTGCTCTTCAAATAAAGCCATTAAGGAAATAAAAAGCAGTCAAGCCATGCATTATAGGAAAATATCCACAATTATTTTTTCAACAAAATAAATTTCTCCAGAATATACGTGGAACTCTTTCAAATACAAAATAAGGCACCAATTGACCTAATTTAAAAATACCCAAATATTTTGAACATATGCTTCACAAAAGAAGATATACAAATGGCCAATAAGCATGCCTAAAGATGCTCAATATCATTAGTCATCTGGGAAATGCAAATTAAAACAACTATGAGAGGATGATGACATTACACCCTCACTAAAATGACTAACGTTAAAAAAATTGACAATACTATTGGTGGAAAATGTAAGGTAATAACTTAGAAATTTTACTCCAGGTATTTGCCAAAGAGAAAAAAACATGTCTGCACAAAAACTTCTACACAAAGATTCATAGCAGATTGACTCATACTAGCTGAAAGTCTGGAAACAACCCCAATGTCCTAATAACAGTTGAATGAATAGATAAAATGTGGAATATCCTTACATGGAATACTACTCATGAAATGAAAGAACCAACTACTGATGCATAAAACAACATGAATGAATCTCTAGAACATTATCTTGAGTGCCATATGCTAGACATAACAAAGTACTTACTGTTTGATTTTATCTATGTGAAATGGGCAAAAAAAAGAGTTTAATCTATAGTAACAGAAAGCAGTTCAGAGGGTGTTTGGGATTGGGCAAGGGAGCTGAGTTCATGGGGAAGTGGCACAGAACTTTTGGGAAATGACAGAGATAGTCTAGGTCTTGACTGTGGTGGTGGTTATGTAAATGCATATATTTGTCAAAAGTCATACATTTTTACCTCAAATTAGTGTGTCTAAATATAAATTATACCTGATAAATTTGATTTAGGCATTTATTACATTCTCCATCTCAAGTCACAATGACTAGTTACTGGAAGCTTCCAAATAATAAGTTAAGTTTATCAGTACTACCAATGACAAATGTTCAGCACAGTGAATAGAAATCCCAAGATAAGATGAACAATAATACATATGAGAGGAAGAGGATATTCTCAGAGGTCTTCAGGTCAGTGAGCTCTTTCAGGTCCACAGTGCCACTTTAAAGTGACATTTCCTCTTTTTAAGTGACCTCTAAAGCAAATTGAGTAAGACCAGATGTCTTTCTTTTAATTTCATGATTAATTCATAGTTGAAATGTGGTTATTTATAACCATAATTATAAATGAAGAATTTTCCCATGTCTTATTTTTTCATATTTTACATTTTTATTCTTTTAACAGGTCCAGACTCACCTCAGAATTTTGGCTGCAATAGTACAAATGGAACTGACCTAGTGCTCACCTGGGAAAAGCCTAAAAATATTTTTCATAGTTATACTTTTTGCTATAATGATACAGGTAATTTGTAGAAGATATAATTCCATATCAGGAAAGATAAATCCAGAAGTGGAACGCACTAGAAATGTGGATTGAGCTAGTGAGTGACTGTGATGGACACCTTAGATGCCTTTATTTTGGAGCTGCTTCTGCGTACTGTGAGCTCTCCAGCCTCTGACATGACTCAAGCCTAGAACATCGTCAATATTTGCTTGTCTTTCTTGATCTGTCTTAGTTCTAATCTTTACACTCCAAAGACCAGAGAAAAAATATCTGGAAGATAATATTCATTATTATTTCTAAATACTATGTGAGTTGCCTAATTCAAACTCATTTTTCAGACCCACAAAGAAACAAATACCCTCCAAAACCTGTTCCTGGTGATAGACACAAAATATTGGGTGAATAAAAATGAACATGTACCTATTTAGCCATGGAGGCCAGTTAGATGAAAGATGTATCTTGGAGCATAGTGCTAGTTAGACTTTGTAGAAATAAATGTTGTCTAATGTGCTATGACCAGTTCAGCCATGAGCCCTCCGAATGAGAGGCTATTTAAAAGAAAAGAAACATCTCTTATTTTTTTTGGAGAACTTAAAGTATCCAAAATGCTTGTAGAAAACTGTACACATCACTGACCCCCTCCCAGCTGACCCAGCATGTGAGAGAGCCCACTTGCCAGTCCTTTACTTGTAGCTTAAAGTAGGACTGAGCTGAATATCGTACAGAATTCCATCTCTTTGCTTGGTAGGAAAGAAAAAGACATAAATTTAAAATTCTGAAATCACTTGTTTTCAGCATGATATTTTATATTTTGATGACATCATTCCTGGTGGTTGTTTGACTCTTGATAATGAAACTACTAAAGCAAAGTTAAATACACATGCATTTTCAAATTAACATAAGAGGATTCAAGGGCTGTGGAGAAGAAATATATGCCATGTATTTGATGTGATGGTAATTTTAAATGTTAGGTCTGAGGGAAAGGAAAATTGAAATTACGGGAAGATAAAATAACAAGACAATTAGATACTTGCGGCTTCATCAAACACTTCTTGTACAAACTTCCTTGTATGAACACATTCCTTGGCTTTCTTTTTTCTTCTCTGAATCTTCTACTCACTCTTCCTTACTGTATTCTTCCTTTTCTATACTCTCTCCTACAGAGTATTTTGAATGGAAGAGTATATGGTGAAAGTTTATGAGCAGTGTTTATTGCTCCTTCATAATCTGTACAACTTTTAAAAATGTCTATTTTAATCATCAGGTTAAGGAGGATGTAAATTATTAGCAGTCTGACAAGTTTTGTTTTGTTTTAGTTTTATTTTGTTTGCAACTAGATTCCTTATTATTTAGTGTTACCGAAATTACAGTTATCTAAATGTAACACTTGAATAGGATTGGGGGAGAGAGAAGAGTGTGTCAATATCAGGCTATGTGTGTCCTTCTATTTTACCTTTCATATTTTCCCCCATTTTCCCCTAAATCAACTGCCCTAAGTAGAAAGGTGTTCTACTGTTCTTCCATTTTATCAGGGAGTTGATAGGATTTTAACATTGTTACAATGATTCTTTTAACAACTCTCATTATTCCAAGTAACATCACTATTAAAAATCCACAGGAATAAAGTCTATGATGTACTTTTGAAGTTTATATTACTTTTAAATTGAGTATCACATTTAATTTTATTATTTCATAATCTAATCATTTCAGTGTCTCTGAAAACTAGGTATTGAAGGAGAAGGAAAATAGGTATTGAAGGAGAAGGAAAATATAGTTTTCCGTGTTTACTTAGTTTCCTGTTTGGTGTTTTCATAATATTTTAAGATTTTGTTAAGCATTTCAATAATAACTCTGAAACAAAGGTATATAAATATATCCATAGTTCATATGATGAAACTGAGAACTTCTAATAAATGTTCAAATTCAACTTCTAATAAATGTTCAAATTCAACAGCTTAAACAGTGCTTTTTCGGCTACTTTATTGTTCATGTTTTTAGCATGAACTACTTTGAGAAGTACTTTGAAAAACTGCAGTATTTTATATTAACTTAAGGATGACAAGTGACAAGAAGTTCCCCACTAATGGGGAAGAGACATCTATGCTTCATTGCATCCAAAGTACTATATTTTGTGTGTGTGTGTGTGTGTGTGTGTGTGTGTGTGTGAGAGAGAGAGAGAGAGAGAGAGAGAGAGAGAGAGAGAGGCAAAGAAGAGGGAAAGGGTGAATCTAAAGCAGACTTCACGCTCAGTGAGGATCCTCACACAGGGCTCAGTCTCAGGACCCAGAGACCCAGGCTCCCCCAAGTACTATTTTCAAAAGTTACTGAAACCAGTTTGCACCCTTCAAAACCATAGTGATGTTGTTGGATATTTTGTGTATTATCTTTTCTTTTTTAAGAAGAAAGCTATTTTTTTTTCTTCCAGGACAAAATTCTTTGGGGATCAACAGGCTTATACTATTTGGCATAGTGTTCAAGAAGATACTTTAGTCTGGGAAGCTGTTAATGGATTTCCCAAGGTGTTTTTTTCTTTTTTAAACAAAGAAGTGAGGAAGCCAGTGTCCTTCTAACCCTTTCCAGTCAACATGGATGACTTGAAAGTTAGACATGTGTCTGTTGCTCTTAGAAGAGACAAATTTCAAGCACTATGTCCTTAGCGTTTCATCCAGTTTGTACCGCTGTCAAAGTCCTGAGAAAAAGTGTTCAAATCTATGGAGGATGCAGAGATATACACATAAAATATTTTGGCATTTCAACCAAAGCTTGAAACCCTTTGCAATCAGAAATGAACATTCTCAACCACCTTTCTAAGCACTGAAAACTGTAATCCCCAAACAGCAGTATCTTCTGAACAATACATTCTTTTTTTTGTTTGTTTTGTTTTTGTTTTTGTTTTGTTTTGTTTTGTTTTCTCTTGGAGAGTCACAATTTTCTTTTATCTATCTATCTATCTATCTATCTATCTATCTATCTATCTATTTATTTTTATTGTTACTTACATTTTTTTTTCCAGTGTTCCAAGATTCATTCCCCATTCCCCACACCCAGTGCTCCATGCAATAGGTGCCCCAGTACTCACCATCAGGCTCTCCATCCCTCCACCCCACTCCCTCCAAGTCCCTCAGTTTGTTTCTGTGTCCAAAGTCTCTGTTGTTTCGTTTCCCTCCCTGGATTACCCTACTTCCCTTTTACTTTCCTTCTCCCACTGTCCTCCAGGTTACCCCTCATGCACCGCAAGTAAGTGAAACCATGTGATACTTGACTTTCTCTTCTTGGCTTATTTCACTCAGCATAATCTCTTCCAGTCCAGTCCATGTTGCTACAAAAGTTGGATATTCATCCTTTCTGATGGAGGCATAGTATTCCATTGTATATATGTACCACAT